>JAFEME010000061.1:0-85904 GCA_018831755.1 Niveomyces coronatus | reverse complement strand
ATTCCTTAAGTGTATTAGAGTAGATAAGGATATTATTAAGGTAGATAATAATAAATTTATCTAGTTATCTTTATAAGATATTATTAATTATAGTTTAAAATATAGCTAGTATATTTATAAGTCTAAAGGGTATTACTAGATATTTATAATATCCTTTTATAGTTTAAATAGTAGTTTTTTATTTATAACCTTTTATAATATAAATAAGATTATAAGCCCTTTTAAGGTTAAAAGTAGTAAATTAACTAGCTTTTCCTAGTTTATCCCTAATTTCTACTATTAGTAGTAATAGGTATTAATTTTTAATTATAATCTTATTTAATTATTAATAGTTAATATATAGTTATAATTCTTTATTTTTCTTTTAAACCTATAGGATTAGGTATCCTACTAGTAATTTAAATAGTCTAATATATTCTTTTTATAGGTTCTCCTTTAGATACTCCTTAAGTGCTTTCTCCTATTTAGGGTTCTAAGGATATATCTTATAGAACTTAAGTTTATTACTAGACTAGAGTTTAATCTTATAGTCCTAGCGTATATACTCTAGTAGTCCTATTTCTAGCTCTTTACTAAATAGCTTACTATACTTTAAATATTCCTTAGGAATCTCTATTATATTAGCTTTAGGCTCTCTAATAATTATATATATTCCTAGAGGCCTATTATAATTTAATTAAAGTGCCTTCTTCTTTAGGCCGCTTTTATTATTATAATTATATCTTAGTATATCCTACTAAAGTTAGCCTATTCTCTAGTTAACTCTAGGATTGCTCGCTTATAACTAAGGTATTCCTAATATTATATTATATCTTAAGATTACTATAATGTTTAATATAATATAGTGTTTTATACCTTATATATAGATAAAAAGCTATATAACCTTTATTTCTACTTATCTTTAGCTATACTTTACTATGCCTCCTTTTATAGTTATAAGTTAATAGGGCTTATCTTTATCTTTCTAGTATAATTTAAATCTATTAATAAGATTTAGTAAGATATAGTTTCCTTATGCTCTACTATCTATTATTACCTAGGTTTCTTTTCTTATTATTATAATAGTAATAATAAGATATTTATATCTACTAATATTTATAGTATATAGAGACTAATTAGATCTCTATTAAAAGAAAGGCCTTAGTTACTTTAATAGCTGCCTTTTCTTAACTATTAATTTATCTCCTATAGTATTTAAAAAATGCTTAGTTCCTTTAGAGCATAAGGGTATAGGCGGCGTCTAGATTACCTACCTATTATACTAACTAAATCTAGGCTAAGTAGATTACTTACTATAATACTATTTCTACTATCTTTATATTATAAGGTTATAGCTTAAATAGTATATATATTATTATTCTTAGTATAATATTTATTCTTAGACTTCTATAGTATAAGTTTATTTTTATTATGTTTTTAGATTATCTAGTATTATAGATCTATTTCTAGGAATAGGCTATATTTCTATTTTAGTATAAACTTTAGAAACTACCTATATTTTAATTTCTTCTATAGGTATTATCTATAATTATTATATAAGCATAAAGCCTATAAGATCCTAGTATAGTCTTAATATTAGGTGCTAAGTGCTAGGTGTTATACGCTAAGGAGATAAAGTTATAGATTAGGGTGTGCTTCTACTTTATATAGCCTTATAATTAGAGCGTAAAGGTCTATAATGTCTATCCCCTTTATTATAACTCTAATAGGTTCTAGGTCCCCTTTACTAGTTAATAGTATACTAACTAGATAATATTCTAGTAGCTTAGGTCCTTATAGGAGTAGAATATAATTATAAGCGTTAGATAAGTTAATTAATCTAATCTCTAGTGGTTAAGTTCTATATTCCTAATCTTTATTCTTAATATAGACTATATCTAATTCTTCCTCTAAGAAGTAATTCCTTTCTAGCTTAGAGAAGTAGTCTTTACTATTAGTTATACTAATGTTTCTAGTTAGTAGTTTATCTCTATTAGTAGCTTAAAGTTTCTATCTTTTAGGTATAGGCTTCTATTATTTCTTAGGGCTTTAGTATTTATTTATAAAGTGCTCTATTTTTCTATAGTTATAGCACTTTCCTTTTTCTTTATAAGTAGTGTTAAGTTCTATAGGTCCTAGGTAAGTTCTATATACTATAGATCCTTCTTATTATTTACTAATATTAGGTTAGTTACGCTTAAATCTATAAAACCTATTTTATTTTCTACTATATTTAAGTTATTATTAAGGTATATAACTTTAATAGTTGTTAGTAGTACTAAAGGTATATAGGGAAGTATAGCAGCATAGGTATATAAGGAAGTATCTACTATAGAGGGAGGAAGGTCGAAGGTAGGAAGTTAAGAGAATCGAGGGAATTAAGAGAATTATATAAGTAAGAAGTATAGATATTAGAAGAAAGAATACTTAATGATTATTTCTATAGTAAGGGGAAATAGCTGTTCTTTATATATTCGAGTAGCTAATCTACTTTTCCTTACTTTTTATATTACGTGGCCTATTATATATAAGCTAGGGAGGCTAGGGAGGCCTATGCGGCTTCCCTATATATACTACCTTAACACTCCGCGATAACTTAGGAACCGCTAGTCTAAGTCGGGTAATTTATATACTATTAGATAGCTTAGAATTAGAACTTTCTAATAATACTAGAATCAGGCTATATTCTTAAGAATTAAGCTATTAAGGCTTAGCTAAAGACTAAGACCATTTTTATATTGTAATATAATTACTTCCTTTATAGTTATTAAGTATAGTTCAAATTATTAATCTTAATAGTATTTATAATAAATATCTTAATAGTTCTAGGTTAATCCTATTTTAAGATTTTATCTTTTATATCTTTATATAGTCTATTATAAAATAGTTCTATTTAGCTATTATTATCTTATTTAAGTTTAGTAGTAATCTATTAGAATTCTTATATATAGTGCTAAGTAGATCTAGTTTATTTAAGTAACTTAAGTTTATAAGTTATAGTATATAATTTATCTAGGTCGCTAAAGGTATTCTTAAGAAGTTATTTAAACTTCTTATAGTCCTTAAAAGCTTTATTAGTTTTAGTTTTCTAATCTATAGGACTATTATTAAGATAGTCTCTAAGGGTTAGCTCCTACTATTTTAATGCCTTACCTATTAGAAGGTTTATAATATAAAGAATTTAATTCTTAGCTATATTAAGGCTATTATTAACCTTAAGGTAGACTTTAGCTTAGGTTAAGAAGGTTCTATTATTGCCTTTAGTTCTATTATAACTCTCTAGCTTAGAGAACTTAGGTTAGCTATAGTTATTCTTTCCTTTATTAGTTTTAAGTTCTTCTAGCTATTTTATAAGGTGTTCTATCTATTATTTTATTTCCCTAATAGTTTTAGCTTATACTATAATAACTTAGGCTAAGGTAATAGTATTACTATTTATAGTAGATATTATAAAGGTTAGTACTATTTAAGGTTTTAAGTAACTTATTAAATAGGACTAATTAAAATATAATAGTAGCTTATTCTAAGTTATAAAAAGGTCTATTTCTTAGGAAGTAAGTTAGGTAAATATAAGTAGGCTTAATACTTAATAAGTTAGATTATTATAGTATATAGTAAGTACTATTAGGAAGTTATTCCTAATAGTAAAACTATTACTTAGATTAATTAGTAGAGATCTAGGCTGCCTAGCTACTAGAATCTTTATCCTTTATATACTTATCTATCTTTTTACTATTATTTAGGATTACCTTACTTACTAGTAATTATAGTAAGTAGCGCTTACTATACTTATGCGTAATCCTTATAAGCGCGTTATATAACCCTTAGGGTTATATTACTACTTATTATTTACTTAGCCGCTTCCTTAGGCCGCTTAGTGACGCTGCCTTTTTATCGTTTATAATAAGTTAGTCTTTAGTTAGCTCTAGAGCTTACCTAAGCTAGTCTATGCTAGACTAGCTTAGGCTAGGTTATATAATATAAAGGAGTGCCTTTTAGCACTCTAATATATAGTCCTATTATCTTCCTCCTCCTTTCTATAGTAATTAATAATAATTATAACGTCTATTTATATACGCCTAGGGCTAGTCTATAATAGTTAGCTATAATAGTATTCTAGTTATTATTAATAAACTTATAAAATATACTTACTATATTCCTTATATAGAATCTAGTAATACTAAGGATCTAATATATATAGTTTTTAAGATAGTTATTACTTAATATAGTCTACTAATAAAACCAATATTAGATTATAATAAGTTATTTATATTAAACTTCTAGAAAAGTCTTATAGAAATTATAAAAATTAAGTAGAATCTATCTATAGTATTTTATCTATAGATAGATAGATAAATAGAAATCTTAAACTAGATATTTAAATAATATCTATAAAGCTATATTAACTATTAGTAGAATAATTAGGTAGAATAGCTACCTCTAGTATAATAGGCTTATAATAGCTTAGAAAATAAAAATATAAAAATATTACTATTTAAGGTAAACTATTAATTTAATCTTATAATTAAAATATATATAGTATAAAGCGTATATATACTAATAGCTATAGTATATAAAATAACTATTATAAATATATAAAAATAATTATAAAAAAAATAGATTTTCCTATAGAACTAAATAAAGTATTATATAGATAAAAAGAGATTATTAGAGCTAATCCTAGAGAAAGGGCATAAAGTATACCTTATATATAAGAATATTAAATTAAAATAGCCTAGTAATAAACTTAACTAAAATAAAATAGAGCTATTTATTATTAAATAAAAACTATTAAATACTAACTATAAACTATTACTACTAAAAGGGATAAAAATATATTCTATATTCTATATTTTATTACTAGAAAAAGCACTAGATAGTACTATAATTACTATAAAAACTATACTAGAAAATATAAATAAGTTTAAAGTAGAAAAGATCCTTAAGGCATAAGGAAATATTAAAAATTATTATTATTTTATTAAATAAAAAAGGTACCTAAACTTAAAAAATATATAGGAACTAATTAAAAACCTTAAAAACTACTTAGTAATAATTAAGTAGTTCTACTAAATAAAATCTATTTTTAGTCTATTATACTAAAGGCCCTAGCCTTTTAAATATTTACTACTATTTTAGATTTAAGGATAAGTAGGTTAGAAGTAGAATAATCCTTTAGACTATCTTTTTAATTTAACTCTATTATACTATGTTTAAAAAGCTTCTTTTCCTTAGAATAAAAGAGCTTTTTTTATTTATTAAGATAAGTAAGATAACTTAAAGCTTTTATAGTATTATAGTAAGCCTAAAGAGCCTTTTCCTAAGCCTTAGCTAAGGCACTCTTAGCCTAATACTCTTAGGTTTTAACCTTATCTAAAGTAGTAGAGGCATACTCTAAGGAAGAACTAATAAATATACTATTATAAGGATAGCCTTTAAAGATATACTTATAATAATAATTAGTAGATTTATTAACTATAGTATAGTAAATATATTTATAGTAATATAGTATATAAAGTATAATCTTATTAAGAGAATTAGTACTATAAAGTTTAATATACTAAGTAAGATAAAAACACTTTAAAGTTATATTATAATTAAAAGAAGTATAACTATATAGTTTCTATATATATCTAAATATACTATTAGAAAGAATAATATAGAAAGAAGAAATTAAAAGTAAGATCTATAAAAAATAATAAGGTCTTAAGGATAAGACTAATAAAAAAGGAGTATTATATTATAAATAATAAAAAGATAGTATTATTAAGCGGCCTAAAAAAGCAGCTAAGTAAATAATAAGTAGTAATATAACCTAAGGGTTATATAATATACTTATAAGGATTATATATAAGTATAGTAAGTAGTAATTACTATAATTATTAATAAGTAAGGTAATCTTAAATTATAATAAAAGGATAGATAAGTATATAAGAAATAAGAATTCCTATAGCTAGGTAGTCTAGATCTCTACTAATTAATCTAAGTAATAGTTTTACTATTAGGAATAACTTCCTAATAGTACTTACTATATACTATAATAAACTAACTCTTTAAATATTAAGCCTACTTATATTTACCTAACTTACTTCTTAAGAAATAGACCTTTCTATAACTTAGAATAAGCTATTATTATACTATCTATAAGAGAGTAGTAATATTTCTATATATCTATTTTATAGCTAGTTTATATATTAACTAAAAAGAACTACTCTTTTTATATATGTCTAGTAAAGTATCTAAGGCACCTAAACTATAGTTAGAAAGTAAAGAACTTATAAAGATAGTAGAAGAGACTATATATATAATATAGAAGTAGGATAGCCTAGATATAAAGAGGCTATATAGCTATAACCTATCTATAAGGAAGTAAGGTTATTAACTAAAAAACATAAAACTATTTATTATTAAATAGAACTAATTAAATATTAACTATAAACTATTATTATTAAAAAAAATAAAGATATATCTTATATTTTATATTTTATTATTAAAAAAGTACTAAATAATACTATAGCTATAATAAAGATTATAGTAAAAACTCTATATAAGTATAAAGTAGAAAGGATACTTAAGGTATAAAGAAATATTAAAAATTATTATTATCTTATAAAGTAGAAAGAATATCTAAATTTAAAAAATATTTTTAAATTAATTAAAACCTTTAAAATTACTTTATAATAATAAAGTAGTTTTATTAAATAAAATCTATTTTTAGTTAACTATACTAAAAGCACTAGCTTTTTAAATATTTACTACTATTTTAGATTTAAAGGTTAGTAGATTAAAGATAGTATAATCTAACTCTACTATATTATATTTAAAGAGCTCCTTCTCTTTAGAATAAAAAGGCTACTTTTATTTATAAAGATAGGTAAAATAACTTAAGGCTTCTATAGCGTTATAATAGGCCTAAAGAGCCTTTTTCTATATCTTTATAAAAGCACTTTTAGCCTAGCACTTTTAGGTTTTAACTTTATCTAAAGTAATAGAGGCGTATCTTAAAGAAAAGTTAATAAACATACTATTATAGAGATAACCCTTAATAGTATATTTATAATACTAACTAGTAGATTTACTAACTATAGTATAGTAAAGCTATTTATAATAATATAGTATATAAAGTATAATTATATTAAGAGAATTAATACTATAAAGTTTAATATATTAAATAAGATAAGAATACTTTAAAATTATATTATAATTAAAAGAAATATAACTAGAAAGTTTCTTTATATTTAAATATATTATTAAAAAAAAGATAGTATAAAAAAAAAATAAAATAAGATCTACTAAAGATAAAAAGAGTCTTAAGAATAAGACTAATAGAGAAAGAGTATTTTATTATAAATAATAAAAGTAACATTATTAAATAGCTTAGAAAAATAGCTAAGTAAATAATAAATAATAGGAATATAATCTAATAATTATATAATATACTTATAAAGATTATATATAAGTATAATAAGCACTATTTACTATTATTATTAATAAATAAAGTAATCTAAGACTATAGTAGAGAGATAAATAGGTATATAAGAAATAGGAATTTAAATAGCTAGATAGTCTAGATCTTTACTAATTAATCTAAGTAATAGTTTTACTATTAAGAATAACTTCTTAATAGTACTTACTATATACTATGATAAACTAACTCTTTAAGTATTAAGCCTGCTTATATTTACCTAACTTACTTCCTAAGAAACAAACCTTCTATAACTTAGAATAAGCCACCGTTACACCGTGCTTGGTGCCGGGCTTGGCCAACTTGTGCTAGATCGCGCATTCGTCTATTTCAGCTCTCACTACATCTTAGGATACTCTTAGCGTACGTCAAGGAATGCGGCCTCATTGACCTGTCAAAAACCTTCTAGACAAAGCCAAGTCCCGGCATCCCTAGAATAGATGTCCGCTGAGGCACCCCTATTAGAGCTGATCCTAGAGCCAGAATCATGACCCTGGGGGGAACTCAGCCCGGGGTTGCTCCCTTAAGTACTCCTCCGTGAAATGCTGGCCTCTTGTGAGATAACCGGCAGCGACCCTGTTCCTTGATGACGATCACCAACGGTTACGAAGTGGGCGGTGTACGACCATTTAGTTAAGCATCGAGCAGTAGGTCACCACCTATCTCCAATGTATAATCAATAACATCCGAGGTACAGCATTGCCTCCTTAAAGCTAAGCTCATTACTTTAGTCTATCTACGTTAAGCGATCATTTCTTTTGAGTTATTCACTTGGGCTGTTTTGCACTTGGGCGGGTGATACATATGCATTCAGAAATTTTCCTGTTAGCGAGCGGTTGAAGGCCAATAAGTCTTCCCTCAGGCCAATCAATTAAGTGAAGTAAAGCTCTTCTGCAGGTCGCGTTTGCCCAACCCGGGGCGCGCCACGCAATCGAGGCGCATCTTGTTTCGTGCGTTTCTGGACTGTAGGACCGAGTGCTGTTGTCTCGACAGCTGGCCTAGACCGCTGTTTCTCAGTAGCACGCGGCACGGATCTCAGACGCTTCCCTCTCGCGGCAGCGACTGCTTCTCTCGGCGGCCACTCCTCCACTGTTTCGACCGGTTTTCTCGAACGCTTCTCGGCGGTGGTGACCTTATCCGGTTCAATTTGCTGTTCTGACGGCTCTGGCCGTGCGTCGTCAGAACCGGTTGCAGCCGCACGAATCTGATTCCGCAGAGTAGTGCGGCCTTCTCCTCCGAAGAGGTTGTCCAGCATGTCCGCCGCTGCTGCTCGCTGGCTAGGATCGGCAATCGCCATGTCTCGAAGCGGTCGGAATACGTCCTCATTGGCGGCCTCCTGGATCGCCTTGATTCGAAGTGGAGTCGTGTGCAGCGGCTTCCTCCGAAAGCCGGCTACATTCATCGCATACGTGAGAGTGACAAAGAGGGACCAGACATCCATCTTCGGCGTCTGTAGCAATTGCGGGCTATTGTCTAGTTCGGGCGCCATGTAAATTCTCGACCCAGCGAACGTTCGAGCGTCGGCAGCTATATTAGCAAGACCAAAGTCTGCAAGTTGGTACAGATAGCGTCCATCTGGTAAAGGCGTATAGAGAATGTTCTCGGGTTTGACGTCTCGGTGAATAATGCTTTGGCTCGCGAGGTAGTCAAGCGCCTGGAGCATCTGGTGAAGAAACGGGTTGGCTGCAGTTGGTTCTCTTATAAAGAGATCATCGCGAATCAGGTCTTCGACGTTTCCAGGCTTGAGTTCCATGATGATATCGAAGTACTGCTCTTCCCATTGGGCCGCTCTGTATTCTATGATATTCACCTGGTGCTCTTAGCTGCTGGTCCAAAGACGGGTCTGTCTGGATTTGCTTACGTGAGAGATACGAGACAAAGTCTCGACTTCCCGCTTTAATAGGAGATAATCCAGGGACAGGAGAGCAGGCCGCTTCACCCGTTTGACCGCCAGATACTCGCCAGAATCGACATCCGCAACCTTCCAAACCTCACCGAACGCCCCGCTTCCAAGCTTCTCTCGCTTCGAGTACCTGATCCTCTCTAGACTGCTTGGAGTATGAATCCGGGTAACGGGCCGGGATGGTGTCACGGTCGGTGGCTCATCTAGGATGGTACGAGTCTGACGGGGGTTGTCTTCTCGATCTTCGATGTCGGTTGCGAGCTCACCATGGTCATGCCAAACTATTCGGAATTGGTGCAAGTCGCGCGCCACTCCAAACCCGAATTCCAGATTGACATTCTCGTCCAGGATGACTCGGCGATGAGCACGCCTTTCCTCGAATGGCATCGCCGTCTTACCGAAAACCCGGGTCGATTTATTGCTCGACCGATCTTGGAGCATGATCTCCTCCTTGTTGTCCTTATGGATCTCGAACGAGCACTGAATGCGCGAGATGCCTGATCCTTCGACTATAATATCGCCGCACCGTCCGATAGTGGCCAACGTGTAGCGTGACTTTGATCCGATGTGGAGGCCAACATCGAGTCCATATAGAATCTCCCTGGAGTCCTCATAGTCTCGGAAACACGAGACAAGGTGTCCGTTTTCAGGCCGGTTGAGAACTGTCCAAGCCCGCTCGTTTATAGGCACAAGCGAAAAGAAGGCGAGACGATGAGGACCGTTTCGAGGCATAGTGGACGGCAATACAGTCAGTGACTAGAATGAGAGCGTAGAGAAGAGGCGACAAGAGCACAAGTTTGATGATAATGATATCGTTGTAATGAGTAAAAAATGGTTATGATGGATTTGACGAGGGATTGCCATATTGCCTAGCATTTTACTTCGGGCGCTCTTTGAGACAATAAGAGTCTGTTGCATTGGCCAAGGGCTCTCCATTCTGGTGTCGCGTGTGAGTGACAAGCGCTTAGGTGTCGACAGCCATTTGTCGCGTGTGAGTGACAAGCGCTTAGGTGTCGACAGCCATTGGTTCGATTATCTTAACCGGGCGGGGCTCGATAAGACATGCAGGCAGCAGCCTGGCGCCGCTTTGTCAGCAGTGTGACTGGCCATCCAAGTAGCGTCTTCCTCGTCGCAGCTAGAAGGACCTAGTACGCCTTTGCAACTTCAGTTTCCAAATCTTATGCTGAACCATTATCGCAGAGATGGCCTCCTTTTTCAATAATTCCCAGCGCCCCGTCTTGCCACAGGTTATCGAAGCGCTCCAACGGTTACAAGACAGCCCTCAACAGCTTGCTCACGAGAGAGATCGACGATACATGGAACCCCCGCCCCCCTATTCAGATTCAGAATCAGGCGAGACCACGCAACCTCCTACTCCTGGCTCTCCCGTCGTTGACGAGTTTTATCAACGAGAAAAACGAAGGCTATCGCGTGGCAAGTCAACGCCACTAGTTCAGTTCAAGAACCAAGCCAAACGCGAGCGCGAACGGCTTGAACATCAAATATCAGAGGAACGGTTTGGCCGAAGGCAGACGCTGCCGTGGGATGATTCTTCGGATCTTCGGGCCAACTCCGAGAACAATGTCCGGAGTCGTTGGGTAGAGCAAGGCATCTGGGGGGAAGAATGGGGTCCAGCCTGGCCGAAGGACAGCCATCCGATGACCACGAAATGGACACACAAAGGGGGCGGCCCTTTTTTTGGCCCTCATAACCCCACCACATCTGAGTCTGCGCCGGGCGCTCGTTGGGGCCACGAGGAATCCGACCCAGAACCAGAATCCGACTTGGAATCAGAGCCAAAGCCAGGGCCAGAGCAGGAAAAACAACCTCTTTTCGGCATTTTTGGCCTCGGTGTAGGCCAGTCGAAACGACCAAAGCCTCATCCGCGACCTATCAGGTATACCCAGACACCACTAGGACCGATTGCGCAATACGCTGTCCCGAGGCCCACTGCTCGCAATCCTGAAGCATCTCGTCCCTACCCCCAATTCTTGTATCAGATATCCAAAGAGCGTGACTGGATCAGAGACGAGATGGACTACAAGACACCGGGTAGCGTTATCGACCTCGATGCCATGGCCTACCAAGGCGTCAAGAACAACTGGATGAAAGATGGGATCTGGAACCGTATATGGGATGAGCTGCCGGGAAGGACCTGGATTCACGAAGAATCTGAGGTAGAAGAGGTGGTGGGAGCCCCTGCCGTTTCGGACGACGCCGGTACACGGCCGAGCGATGCCGCCGATGACGGACAAGATGCTCACGGCCCACGGCATCCCACCCTTTTCGGGCCGACGCCAATTTATGAAGTCACCAATGGTCGCGCCGATGGCGGACCTGCTCGAGCTCCTGAAGATGCCAAAGCCTCTACTACGGAGACGCGACCCAGCGGAAGGCTGTGGGAGGCATTAAGTCGCCAGATCGCCGTCACCCACGGTTCACAGGACCTGGAACAGGTTCGTCGGCGGTCCCTTCGAAGTGCTAGGTCGTCTCAGGCGGAGACCCTAGGCGGCCGACGCTCTTCCACTGTTCGCTCCCAGGTGCAGATTCATCCCTCTGCGAGACCTGCCGAGACGTCTAAAAATAGCAGAACGAAACGGAGGCTTAACCGAGACCGAGGTGATGACCTTGATGAACAGACTTCAAAAAGTCAAAGCCTGAATATCAGTGAGGATTTGTCGCCCTCGGAACGCAGTGTCCCCTCTCCACCTCGTCAATCTAAGCGCAACCGCAGCTCCGATACAGTCGAGGACGAACAGCCTCCGAAACGGCCGAGATATAACACTCGTCACTCGGTGCTCTCTTCCCATAATGCATCCGATACCGCTGATACAAACAAAGAATCACATAACTCCAAGACTGTTGTCACAAAGGGTGCGACACTGTCATGTGATGAAAAGGAGGCGTCTACGAGCACGGCAGCCGGACGGAAACGAGTCAGAGCTGTTTCCAATCCACTTCGTCGCAGCACTAGGATTGCAGAAAGAGAAAGGGGACAGGCGGCCGACGTTACGGCAGAGCTGGAAAGGGGACGGTCGACGGCTGTGCAAACAAAGACTGCAAAGAGAGGCCGCCCAGGACGAGGCGATCAGTATGGCACATCGGCGCCGAAGAGAGATCGAAGAAGAGTGGCCCACATTGTTGGGGCAAAGGCTAAGTAGGACCAAGGTAGGAATCAATTCCGACCCTATCTCAACCAAGCGAGACCGTGGAACCATGACGGGGGTTGCAGCTATGACGCCTGCGAAGGATGACCAACAGGCCTTACATGACCCTTCACGACTCTGACCGACGACCCCTGACGACCAAGAAGAGCTTTGTTCGGTTCTGTTCCGAGTTCTACAACATGGGAGGATATCTATGAGACGAAGTGGTATCGGTAACGACAGAAGGAGCAGAATGGCGCGGGGTTTCTCCTCCGGTTGAGCCTGATGTCGTGAGCAAGTGACTGGTTGTCGGCATCACATTTGCTACCGGCTAATCCTGACACGTCATTTAACTCAGGCGCAATGCGGGGCCCTTGACTCTTTCCGATCAACGTGGGAGCATCGAACAGAACGCCGAGGACAGAGCCACCAAGATGTGGGCGAAGCATGTTGAAGCAGCGCTATAGCAAGTTGCAGATCAAACGCAAAGAGAGTGGTTGTTAAAAGTACACTGACTGTATTGTCCCGCGGGAGGTCAACCGCGCAGCAACCTTAGTCGCCCGACCAGCCAAAATATCTCAAGCCGATGGTCCTATACCGCGCATAACGCCTTACCGGACCTATGTGACCACGCTCCCCGCCCGCGCACCGCCTAACTCTTGTCTGGCAACGAGCCATGTAAAGCATTCAGTTAACACGCCTCCTTTTACCATTCGGAAGGTTAGAGAACCTCGAGCAATCCTACTTTGGTGGTTGTATGAGAGGCGACGCACGCGAGACTTGTAGTGTATGCGAAAGTGTCCCACCACCCACTAGTTCCTCGTTTTTGTTATCCATTGGATTGGGCCAGGGTGCGGGCGCATTGCGGTCTTGTCGCTGAGTTCACAGTACTGTGCGGGATACCCGTGGTCCCGTGTGCAGGTACTTCCGATACATGTTCCGAGGGCCAGAAAACAGGGCCAGCCAACACCAACACATGCATTCTTCCTGTGATGTGGCGAAAGGCGAGGAGGGGTGGAAGGCGAGAAGGACTTGATTACAGATTTTGATTTAGCAGTAATATGATTGAATCAATGATCAATCCAAGTATCGCTTTGGAATTTTGAAAAGATATTCAATCATCCTTGTCCAGTTAAATATGTGGTGATGTAGCAGTGTGTATAGCATCACGTGTTGTCGCGGGGTATTCTACGCGTCGCGTCGTCGCCGTTTGGTGACCAACAAGACATGTACGGTGCAAATTCCCAACGACTCACCAATCCCTCATGACTTCTCATCCTTGATGCCCAACTTTTCCCCCCGCGCATACGCGCTCGGTGCCCCAGTCTCACCACCCAGACCCTCCAGGCCCGCCCACATCTCGTCCCAAAACCCAGACCTGTAACGAACCCTTTTCCCTTCCCAGCCTCCATCGAACCTTTGTGCTAACTCCAGACCTCCCACAACCCCCCCCCGGCAGAGGCCCGCCATGATTCACGAGATCCTCCTCTCCCTTTCCGGCCACCCTTCTCCGCTCCTCACCAGCCCCTCGCCGCTCCTCTCGCCCCCGGAACGGCAGCTCCTCGCCTCCGCCGCGCACCTCTCCGACCTGCACACCCGGCTCAACCAGCATGCCGGCGCCATCCTCTCGGCGCACCCGTCCCCCGTGTGTCGCGCCGTCGCCGCCGCCGTCCAGACCGGGCACCTCGCCGCCCTGCGTCGCCATGTTCTCGACGTGGAGGCCGCCATCCTGCGCGACGCCGATCCCGACCTCGTCGGCGCGCGCGGCATCGTGCCCCTCACCGCCGTCGTGACCGCGTTCCGGCCGTGGACTCGCCGCCTCGAGTGGCTCTGGGAGGTGGTGCAGTTTCTCGACGCCGAGTCTGCGGCGCCCATCGTCATAGACAAGCTCCGCGCGGAGCTGCAGAGCGGTTACGCCGACGTGGAAGAGGCGGCGCGCTCGCTGGTCGTCGCGGCCGAGGCGGCGTGGCTGCGGCAGGTCTCAGCCTGGATCTTCCACGGGCGGCTGCCCGCGTCGGAGCGGGACGACGGCGACGGTGGTGATTTCTTCATACGCGGCACGGAGGCGGGATTCGTATGCGACGAGGCGCTGCTGCCGTCATTCGTCACCCCAGTGACGGCCACGTCGATGCTCTTCATCGGCAAGTCGCTCAACCAAATACGCGCGCAGGGCAGTAGCAGCGGCGGCGGCATCGACGCGACCAAGTTGCAAACTCTCGCGTCGCCGCTCAACGCCGCAAGTTTCTCCGCGGCGGTGCGTGACGTACGTCGCGCGCTCTCGCGGGACATCCTGGCGCAGATCCTGCCGCTCTCCGAGGTGCGCTCCACGCTGCGCTTGCTGCGCGACTTTTTCCTCCTCGGCCGCGGCGAGTTTGCCATGGCCCTCAACCGCGAGGCCTCCGCCTGCCGCGGCATCATCGTCAAGAGCGGCCAGGTCTCCGCCGCGCTCTCCCGTGCTCTGGCCTCGCTCTACTCTCTCGAGGATCCGCGCGACGACGACCTCCTCGACCGCGCGCGCGACACCCTCCGCCTTCACCTCGTCAAATCCCCCTCCTCCTCCTCCTCCTCCTCACCGTTCACATCGCTCCTCTTCTCCGCCCCCGTCATGCTCACCATCCACCTCCCTCCCGCGCTCGACATGGTCATCTCCCCCTCCGACGTGCACCTCTACGGGCGCATCAGCGCGTACCTCCTCGCCCTGCGGCGCGCGCACATCCGCCTCACGTCGCTCTGGAAGCTCACCTCGCTGCGCCGCCACGTACACGCGGCAGCGGGGCCCCACCACGCGCGGGACCTGCGCCGCCGCTGGGCGTCCCGCGCGCAGACGCTCCGCGGCGCCTGGACCACGGCCAGCGCCGCCGTCTTCTTCCTCGGCGAGACGGAGGCCTACCTCCAGACGCAGGTCGTCGAGAGCCTGTGGCGCGACTTCGCCGCCTGGCTGGCCGGCGAGGACATGGACGTCGACATCGACCAGCAGACGCTCGCCGCCGCCCACGCCGCCTACCTCGGGGCGCTCGCGCGCCGGCTCCTCCTGCGCGACGCGGACTGCGGCTACGCGCGCGCGCTCCACGGCCTGCTCGTGCTGATCGACCAGCTCGCCTCGCACGTGCAGCGCCTGCACGGGCTGTACGTGGTCGCCGACGACACCGGCATGGGGGGTCCGGAGGGCGAGGAGGCGGAGGTGCTGGCGGCGCTGGGCGCGGTGGAGCGCGGCGTGCGGCACGGCATGGCGGACGTGGTGGCCGCGCTGGAGAGGCTGGCCGTCGAGGAGGAGACGTCGGACGAGGAGCGCGTGGAGGAGCGGGACGACGCCGAGGAAGAGCGCGGGTACCGGCCAGAACGGGCCGGCGGGCTGAATCGGCTGCTGATGCAGCTTAACTTCGGAGGTATGCTGGGCATCACTACATTCTGAATTTAAAAGAAGGGGTGGGTTTGGTCCCGGAGGATGCTTTTTCGGCAAAACGAGAAATACATATAAACATATAGAATGCGCTGTATTTGATGCTCCGCACAGAGTTCTGATGCAAGCCAACGTCACTTCATTCTAGTTGCATCGACGACGGGATGAACATGGATAACATGAAAAAAAAAATAAGAATGACATCAAACGCAACAAGTGATTACAACATCATTTGCAAAAATGGCTGCCTCTCCATCGTCTTGCCCGTCTCCCCGTCCATCCAGCTCCACTAGGGCTGGCTGTTCCATCCGATCCAGTTGCGCGCCACCACCCGCCATACCTTGACTTCGCCGCTGCGCAGGTCGTCCAGCTTGTAGCTCTCCAGCTTCACCTTGCGGTTGTCCCGGCCCTGCTCCCACGCGCGCAGCTTCTTCTTGGTCCCGTCCCACTCCCCCACCACGGCCACGTGGTCCGGCTTGCCCACCTCCGCCGTGTACTTGGCGTGCATCGGCCCGTGCTTGCCCTGGAACTTGCTGTTGCGGAACGAGACAATGTCGCCGGGCCGGATGACGTCGTGCTGCTGCGTTGACGCGTTGGCCATGTTGGAATAGACGAGGGCTCCGTAAGCTCGGGTGCCCACGGGCCAAAGCGCTCCCTTGAGCGGTCGAAGCAGCTCGAGGACCAGGCCTTCTGGCGTGCCGTCGCCGACGACCGTGTCCTTCTTGGCCGTCACCCCATCGAAGATTTGACGTCCAAACCTATCGTGAAAGTCTTCCATTTCATCTTGGCGTAGTTTTCGAGGAGGGCCTTCGTGCTTCTGGTCCATTTCCACGTCTGCCGGCTCGTAGGGATCGAAGCGAACTGTGATGATTGTCTGAGAGTAGTCCTGGTACAGAATGTATATGTCACGAGTGATGACTGTCTTGGTGCCCTGATTGCTGGTTGTCGACTCCTCCGATTCGAAGAAAATATCACGCCGGCCTTGCAGCACGGGCGGAAGCTGGTTCGACTGTTTCCACCATCCACTCTGCATAGCAAGATCAACGTCATTAGCAATGAACCCAGCTTCCACAGACTGTCTATGCAGATCCACAGATCGCCGGTTGCTCGTGCTTGCGCGTCCCCCATCCATAGATTGTCTGGCTCCCGCTCTGGCGCTGCTCGACGCTGCTCTGCGATCAATTGCAGGGGTCAAGAGCGGTGTTCCAGTGGGCGAGGCGGCTTGATCTGCGAAGTAGGCCTCCTCTTCAATTCTAGGTGTCTTTGTCGAGGGTTTGGTCTGCGTTAGAGAGGTATAATTGTAAGGATCGTAGTCATCTGAGGGCGACAGCGGCTCTCGAGATGTTGGCGGTGGCGGGGGCGGAGCAGCTCTCGGGGCGTCAACGGATCGTCTCTTGGTTTCTACAGGAGCTGCCGCTGGGACAGGAGGCGGTACAGCCCGAGGCGGCGAGTTGGGCGGGATTGGAGGGCGACTCTGTGTCTCGGTCGTTGGGGACTGCAGAAGGCTGTCATCGACGCTCGATTCACGGGCATGCGCTTTCAAGGCATCCTTGTGAGGAACGGATGACGCAATGTCTGTATCGTAGTCTCCCTCATACTCCGTACCTTCGTCACCAGCCTCTTCGCCCGCAGCAACCGGCCGAGGCGCGGGCACTGGCGGAATATCGGCGGTCGAGCTACGACTGGGAGCAGTCGGGGGCGGGGGGGGCGGCGGTCGGCTCGCAGCGGCCGGAGGCGCCATTGCTGGCCCCGGAATTGGAGGGGGCGGCCGGCTATTGCGCTTGCTCACAGAGGCACTCAAGTCGTCGGGATGAGGGGACAGTGGCGGAGATCGCAGCGGTAGACGGGGTGATAGTGGTTCCGTAGAAGGGGGCAGGTCTTTTGCTCCGCCAGAGAGCTCGTCGTCCGATTCAGAACCCTCTGTCGCAGATTTCATACCAGGCGCTGGAGGGGGGACGGGGGAATGAAGCGCTAGCAGATGTGAGCAGTTGTGCCGGCCATATTCAGGGTTTACTTACGCTCTGCAGGAATAGGCGGCGGGGCCGGACGACTACCCGGGACCGGAGGCGGAGGGTTGAATGCCTCCGTACGAGATGTGGGCGCCGGAGTGACGTCTTCGTCCTCACTGTCGTCTTGTTCGACGTAGGCATCGTCAGTTTTGGGCACTGCGAGCACTCGACTAGGAACCGGTGGTGGCGAGGGCAATGTGCCGGCCGCGTCGGCCTGGTCGTCAGCAGCTTTGTAATCTAAAGATTTGTGTTTGGTTCCCATGCCGGGAAGGGCCATAGGCGTCGGAACCGGTGGCGCAGCGTGCTGCGCATCGTCCCGGTGCGCTTCCGTGCTCTCGCCAGCAGGCTTCTCGGGTTTGCTCCTCTTGGGCAGGCCACCCGTTGGCATTGGCGCGCCGAACATGCCATGAAAGCCCATGCCACCGCTCATCTTGGCCATTCTAGCACGTAGCTCCTCCTTCCTCCGGACTTCTGGATCTATCTCTTCCTCATCTTCGTCCTCCTCCTCCTTCTCATCATTTGTGTCCTGTTCGGCCCGAATTGGCTCGCCCTCGGTGGCTGGCATATGGTCTCTAGCAGTAGAAGCGCGACTCGAGCGAGGAGACGCAAGTGAGGCCTGGGCGTGATGTTCGGGCTGCTCGTCATCCTCGCGTTCGGATGTATCGTACTGGCCCTCTGTAGTATCGCCAGCACCTGACATGTCTGCCTCGTTGCCATCATGGGGCAGCTCGACTGCCGGGCCCCGCGATGCTCTGCGTCTTGGCGGTGGTGGGTTATGGGGCGGCGCGTGTTCATCCAGAGATCTACGTCCAATCGTAGTTTCGGTGTCTCTTCTCTCCAGTGGTATAGGCTGGGTGTCCTCAGAATCTTCTGCAGTCTCGGCCTCGGGCTTCTTCTTGACGGGCTTCTTTGGTTTCTCCTTCTTGGTAGCAGCTTCGGCATGTCGCTGCGCCTGCTCCTGCTGCTGCTTGGCGAGTAGCGCAATTCGCTCTTTCAAGCTTGTCGGTTTTGGCTGGTCATCATCCTCGCCGGCGGCATCGGGCTTAGTTTCATGGGGTAATAGACCAGCCTTCTCGGCTTGTTCCTGGTTCTCGGCTTCACGCTCTTTGATTTCAGGGTCTTCGGATCGGCGGTATATGTTCTGCTTTGGCTGGTCACGAGGTATGGGCACGTAAGCGTCGCGACTAGGGGGCGGCGGCACGAAGGGCTTCTTGATGAAGTTGGATCCGGAGAGCCCGCTCGGCTTAAAAGGAGCAATCGGAGCGGCAGCTGGTTTATTAAAGGCAGCAATACGGTCCTTGAAAGAGCTGCTGCTGGGCTTGTCAGCGACTGGCGGGGGAGCGGCCGGCTTTGGCTTCGGAGCAGAGGCGGTCACCGGGGGCTGAGGCGGAGCTGGCTTCGGCTGGTGAGTAGATGTTGTAGGCGGCTTTGGCGGCGCAGCTTCCACAGACACGGGCGACCTTGGCTCTGTTGCTTGGGGCTCTTTCGCTCCTTGTCTTGAGTCATCCTTCTGCGCTGTAGGTGCTACCGAGACGGGCGAGGCAGTGGTTTCTTGCGGCACGGACGGTTCCTGCTCTGGCCCCGGCTGTTGCTCTTGATCCTGCACTTTCGGAGCATCGTCTCCCCGCTTCGTTCGTGTTCGAGCTGGTCGGGGCGGGGGCATGGGCTCGAATTTTTCGACAAAGTTGCGCGGGAAGATGCCCTCCTTCTTGACCCCATTGTCGTCGAGATACTCGCCACCGTACCATTCGTCGTCTTCCTCGTCCGTGACGGTTATGATCTGACCGAGAGGAAAGTTGAGATCATCCTCATGTGGCGAGACGTACTCGTATATGGCCTTGACTCGAAACGGAACGCCCATGATGAAACGGGTCGCCAGGATTAGATGCGCTCTTATCCCTCTGCTTGTCGGGCACGCAGGTTTGATGGGGGATGTTTCGTAGCGGGACTACGTGGGAGTGGTTGAGAGGAGGTGGGGCAGAAGGCTGCTGCAAGCGGGCAAGCGGCTTTGGTCGTTGGATATGGCGGTGGGCGAGGTCCAGGGGATGACGGTGACGATTTTCTTTTTTTTTTTCTCTTTGCAGGACCGCGATGCCCAGAGGCGAGCAGGATTAGGAAGAGAGAGCAGCTCGGTGGCGTGCCAATGATGCTGTGACGAGTTGGAGGGGGGGGGGGGGGGATAAATCCCGGGAGCTGGCAAGTGAGATTCGGTGGTGGTGGTGGTGGTGATGGTGGTGGTGGCCCAAAGTGAGGAGGCTCAGCAGCCAGCCAGCCAGTCCCGAAGCTCTCTTTGGGCGGATTGTGGAGGCGGAGGCGCCGGCGACGTCAGCGAGGGAAGGCGGTGATGCCATGGCCCGCTTGGTACAGTACACTGTACAGTACAATGCCTGCTACCCACTGAGCCACAGAACTCAGCCACTAGTCTCTAGGGTATGTAGACTCTAGCCCCAGGCCACGGGCAAAACGACGGTCCGGCCGACAAAGATGTGCGTATTTATATGCGTATACCCCGAGACGGCAGATAAGTCCGACTTGGCCGTCTGCAGGTCAAGAAGTCTACTCTTATCATTGTTTTGTTCTGTCTTATTGTTTTTTTACTAATTCGAAGAGTAGACTGGGGAATTTTCATCTGGGAGAGTTTATTCATGCTTGGATATTCTACGATGTTAGTCGTAAAGTGTTTACGGTTGCTTGTTCCAATGCGACAACTAGTCTACCAGTCTTCCCAACAAATAACGCTGAGCGGATTCAACAATTGATATAGATTGAAATCCATAGAGAATATCCATTTGTTAGAGTACCATCTATGTCAGGCCGCGACATTGAGCCGTGACCGCCACCAAGAGGTGCAGGGTACCTAGCTCTCAAGTTACGTAATCGCGATAAAGACAATTCATTCTCGTCTAATTTCCGCATCATCCCCGACAAAAACACGTGAGAGCATATTTGCTCAATATTCATAACATCTCAATTTATAAGATTCTCATCAAAGATTTCACACCACGCTGCCCCATTTTGACGATTCTCTATGCCCCCTCGGCCCAGCCCAGGCGGTTGTTGCCGTCGTCGTACACCACAAAGCCCGACTTCATCGCGACGTCGCCAAAGATGGCCAGCGAGCCGTCGATGCCGCCCAGCCCGCCGACGCAGGTGCCCCCGACGTTGGGCGCGAAGTTGATGTTCTCGCTGTGCACCGTGATGCGGCCGCTGCCCACGCCAAACGAGAAGGTCGGCAGCTCCGCCGTGCAGGGAAAGGTCCACAGGTACTGGCCCGCGGCCACCGTGTTCTTGTACGAGCCCTCGACCTGCGCCCAGTAGTCGCCGGCCACATCGGGCGGCAGGTACACGATAGAAGTGCCCGTGTCGGCCGTGCCGGCAATGACGCGCGTGTTGAGCTCGTCGCCGCCGACGGCGTACCCCGTGGCATTGAAGAGCCGGTGACCGAGCCTGTCCGTGTACGCGGGGGTGTAGTAGATCTCGCCCTTGTACTGCGACTTGTCAATGTAGCCAAAGTTGTACGAGCCGGCTGTATCACACTATTAGCATCAATTTTTATTGTTATTTTTTTTTTGTTCATCACACTCGAGGTTGAGAAGTGTTCGTCATTCATACCGGCATTGTGCTTCAGATGAGCGGTGAACAGAGGCTCCGAGAGCTTCGGCGAGATGCGTGAGAACCACGTCTTTTGCTGCTGCGGCTTCACCGTGTTGCCCTTGTCGTACGCCAGGCCGACAAGGCCCGAGCTGGCTGCGTCGCTGCTAAACGATGACGACACGTCCTGCGCAGACTCGACCGCCATGTCGCTGACGACGGCGCCGCCGATGCTCACCTTGTCCGAGTACACGATGCCCTTGCTCGTGCTCTTGTCACCGTACCCGATGGACCACGTCTCGCCCTGCTGCAGCTTGGAAGTCTGGCTGTCCTTGGGTCGGTACAGCGTCTGGCCTTGCACCTCAGACTTTGTGGTGTCGGTGCTAAACACCCAGAGGTCGCTCGAGCCCGTGTCAAAGTCCATCGGCAGCTTCTGTGCCGGCGTGCCGATCTCGATCTCGGAGATGTACAGCGTGTCCACACCGGGTGTGTTGCCGTGCGGTAGCGTGATGACGCTGGCGTTCTGACCGCGGCGCTCCAGGCTGGCCGCCGCAGCGCGGTGAGAGACGATGTCCGCCTCGACGGCCTGGATGGTGTCGGCGGTGGCGTACTTGCGCAGGACGTGCTCGGCGTCGAAGATGGCGTGGCGCGGGCTGTCGTTCTTGATAGCGGAAACACTGAACTTGAGCCCGTTGCCCTCGGCGGGGGCCGCGAGGGAGCTGCCGGCCGCGGCGGCCAGAGCCATGAGAGTGCCTGTCGTCTTCATGACGGAGGTGTGTGTGCGGGATGCAGGTGGGGATGAAGGATGCGGAGAAGATGAGGATGAGATGATCGGGGCTGGCGACGAATATGCTATTCAAAACGCAGGCGATGGCTCTGTATTTGTACCCCAACGCCGAACGAAACGTGCCCAGCCCGTATCGGGTCTCCCGTCAGGGGCGCGCGCGCAAGTCGCACAAGTTTCCTCGTCATTGTCACGGAGCCCGACAGCAGCGTCCCGTATGACCACAAAGGTGGCCGCCGCCCCGATCTTGGCCAACTATGGCAGCTAGACGAGAATCAAGCAGGTCGCGGCGGTCATCGCAAACGCTTTGACCGACTCGATCCGGAAGGTCATCTCATGTCTTTCCATACATAATCGTTTTGACACGACTCGCATCGCTCGACCGTGCGGCTCCTGTGGCGAGTACTCAACGGCCCTCCATGAGTCGCCTGCGATATGCGGCCTAGCGGGGAGCGGCCTCACCGGTTAACGCGGAGCCACCAGGTGAGAGAATCAATCATGCGGGGGATGTAAATTAGAAAAAAGAAGGAGGGATTGTAGAAACTTGATTGGGGGCGACGGGTTTGAGACGGTCGCACATGCTAGGATCGCAACAGCAGGCAGGACCCGCCCAGAGGAGAGCTGGGAGGGGAGATCTGAGACCTCGGCTCGGCTGCTACTCTCGTATAAGACGGTGCAGATACAGGCGTCTCGCGAAAAGGGCAGGCGAATTCTCCAACGCTAAGAGCAACAAAGATGGTTCATCGCGTCGAGCTTGATTAGTGGGCTGACGGGTTGCCCGTGTGTCGATGGGGCGAAGTTTGCAGAGTCAGGACTTGCATGGGGTTTGTCAACTAATCGGGCAAGTCGAATTCAATTATCGTCGGCTAGCCTGCCCCATGGTCATTGACTCAAAGTCGCGTCTCTCTGGCTCTGATGCTTCAAGGTGTCCGTCGACAGTTGAGTCCTCAGAGCGAAGACTCCAGTGGCACACGCCTCACCCTCCTGGACATTTTGAGAACCGTAATCGCCGTACAACGTCACTTTTTTCGTATTCTTCCCGTCCTTGCTGGGGGCTTTGCCTCGTTTTGACGGGCCAGCCACCGTTGACACTTGTGTCGTTGGCCGAGACTCAACAGCCCCATGTCGTGTTCCACCATTGCCTTCCGTGTGGCGAGGTAGAGTCTGATACGTTGTGCAACTATTGCACTGTCGCTGCGATTCGCCGTAATCTGGGCGTCAGGCATCATGGTTGTCGTGTCGGGACTGGAATGAGTCGCCCCGTGGCCAACCCACGCGCAAACTGCCCCCAGTGGGTGAAAGTCAAGTCTCGTTTGCTACTTCACCGCTCCGATTTTCTGTAGGTTTCTACTTCTCGAATATTGCATAGATCTGCATCCCGCCCGTCTTGGCAACCGTCCATAAATCGACCATGTAGTAATCCCGGGTCGATCGGCGGGCTCCCGAGTGTGACGCCAAAAACAGCTCCTTGTAGCTGCATTCTACCCCCGAGTGCGCACCACGATGGCTAAATTTGAACTCTGAGCTGTGGTTTTTGAATCGGCAGTGGTGTTTAGTTGAGGCTTCAACTTTGCGTAGTCATCCTCCCCGGATACTCTTCGCCGTGGCCATACTCTCGGATACCAGGCCTCACCCGCATGTATGACATTACGAAAACCTTCTGCAGCCACATCATTGTGATGTAGCGATACTATACAGTCGACGCATTCAGAATTCCCGTCTATGAAGATCATGACCATTTACCGGATTGACTGCGAGCAGACGCGATTTACTTCATTTGTAAGAGAAAGCAAAAAGAATGTAGGCGCGGTTCCGTGCTGTGCCTACTGTGTGTAATTGATCGGTACGTTCTGTTCGCCAATTTCGATCACGTCGCCGAGCGTCACCCATTCCTTGCACAATCTGGGCCCCTGACCTCATTGTCCAGACTTTGACCTTGCAAGAAACCTCAGACAACAAAAGACTTTTGCCGTGAACCCGCCGTCATCTGCACACACCTGCTAGGCCTGTGCACCGGAAAACAGGCAGATGCGATGTCCACGGCATCTCCTTGTACGCTCCATCCGGCATCTCTCGTGGGCTAAATAGCGCCAGGCTGATCAGCAGGACCCGCGCCAAGACGTAAAAGATATCCGTAGAATCGACAATCGCACAATTAACCTAGTTTGGCAGTACATTTTCTTGCGAAAGTACATGTGCCAGCGCCTACTCTTCCACGTCCTTCGGCGTACGTCTGCTTTTCACTATGCGCGCAATGCTAAGAAGATGCCGGGCGAAGTCATCCTTATAACGCACACGGAAAACCAAACGGCGCCTTCTCAAGCCAGGAAGAGAGAAGTTTTCGGCTTTTACGCACGATCAAAGAGAGCACTAGCTGGAAGATTCGTAGATAAGCCACGTTCCTTGCCAGCCAGCCCTCCTTGCTCTTGCAGCCTTAAGCGTCGCGTCGTGTAGAAAGGACGAGCAGTCTAGCAAAGGAGATTTCTAGTCAGCGACAACTGCCCAGATGCCGTACAGTGGTACATCCTTGACTCACACGGTATGGTTCTTTAGACGCAAGGTCTGCCGTGTTCAAAGACGAACCAAACGCTTTACCTCGCTGGCGGGCCGATTTGTGAGAAGCATGCAAATCATGGTTTATCCGCTCACAAGTCTGTATGTATCTCGGCTGGCTGGCTGACGGGTTGGTTTCTCATCGCGCCCATCGGACCCGTCCAGTATCCCAGGGCTGATTAGTCTCCGATCGGCTTATTCCCCTGCTAGACGCAGCGCGGCTTTAGACAGTTTCCGCGGACGGTTTATCAGGTCGGCAAAATGTGTAATCTCCGAGAATCGAAACCAGTTTGAAGCCAAAACGAACGAGGCGCCTACAGAAGTACGCATCGACACGCCGATCTGGAGCAAACAAATTGACAGCTGTATTCGTATACGAGCGAGCGGGCACGTGATGCTTCCTGTTCGCCGACCGAGCGACAGCTCAGCCACGCCCATCAGCAGTCTTGCATTCATTGAAATGCGCGAGGCCGCCGTCGAAATCATCAGTCGTCGGTAGCTTCTTCAAGCTTGAACTCGAGAGGGGCGATCGAAATGGCTGCCCTCGTCTCCCGCCTCGCCGCGCATCAGCGACTCATGCTAGCCTCCCGCTGCCGAGCCACAGCTACCCGCCATGCCATCTCACCACCCTCTTCCCCTTCAATTTCCCTCACCTCCTCTCGGCGCCGCTTCGCCTCGCAGAAACCACCGCCATCGCTTCCTGGCCGAGGCAACTACGCCGTCGGCAACAAACTCACCCTTCCCGACCAGCGCCAGCTCTGTTACCACGAGTACGGCGACCCCAATGGCTCCCCCGTCATCTACATTCACGGCTCGCCCGACTCCGGCGTCACCCTCTCCGGCTTCGAAGACGGCCTAGCCAAATCCCTCTGCATCCGCTGGATTGCCCCCGACCGTCCCGGCATCGGCCTCTCCTCGCCACTCCCTGACCGCGCCGTCACCGACTACCCCGCCGATATCCAGCACCTCGCCGACCACCTCTCCATTTCGCGCTTTTCCATCCTCGGCACCAGCGGCGGCACCGGCTACGCGCTCGCCTGCGCCCACTTGCTCCCGCGTTCTCGCCTGGTCGGCGTCGGCATATGTGCCGGTGTGGGTCCGTTCGAGGCCGGCCTCGCTGGCCAGAGCGAGGAGATGCAGCGGTCCATCAATCTCTGGCGAGACCGCCCGGCCGACATGATGGCCCTCATGGACCACTTATTTGTCGCTGCCGCGCGGGAACCGGATCCAGAAGTAATGCGCAAGAACTGGCTCGCGCAGCTCGAGGGCTACAGCGCCGAGGACAGGAGCACGCTGCTGAAGCCGGACGCGGTGCAGTCGGCGGTGCGCGTCTTCCGTCAGGTCTATGCGCAGGGAAGTGCGGCGCACGGCGAGGAGATGCGGCTGATGGGAAAACCGTGGGGACTGGATCTCGAGAAGCTCAACTTTGAAGGTGTACGCCTCTGGTACGGCAGCAAAGACGCCAACACTCCGCCCGAAATGGGTCGCTACATGGCGGAGCGGCTTCCCGGCGCCATATACAAAGAGTATGAGGACAAAACGCACTACAGCATCTGGAGCCCGGAGCTGGTCACCGAGTTTCTGCGGGAGTTGGTGAAAGCATAGGCTTACTGTTCCATTTGGTAAGAACGGAATGTCCGCTACTGAAGGCTACTGATGCGCAGACTCTTGTCTTGCATTATGCCTCTCTCTTCAGCTCTTCTTCGACTGTACAATAAATTCTTTTTCCCTGGTCCAGACCGAATATACTTTATGCAAGGCGCAATTTTCCGATTCATCGAAATGCAACCAGCATGGCCCGGGACGCGAGATTCCATTCTGCTCATGTGCCGATGAGAAATCCGAGCTATCGAATAAGCCATCCTACCCATGGCATAGTTTATGACTGCATATGCACTTGCCCGAGACGTGGATGCGACGTCGTGGCTTGCCACCTCCGGGCTGAACGGCAGCCGGATTTATCGGCGGAGTAATAAGCCATTCAGCCTTTTCACAGAGTAGCATTGCATATTGCAACCAGACAGTCGATACAAATGATACTCATTATCGTTAACTTCACTGCTGATTCAGCACACTAGTTTTCATCACCTTCAAAAAGGAACCAAAAGCCCTGGGACAATCACGCGACTACCCCTCCATCCTGTCCCCTCCTACCTCTTCGCATCACAGCCACCATTCCACATCCCCCTCACGGCTCGAACACATACGCCGCGATACCCTCAAAGGCATACCCGAGCGCCCTCACCGCGTTGTCCATCTCTGTCGCGCTGATTGTGTAGAAGTGATCCGTCGCCCCGGGGCTGTACGCCCTGTACAGCGGCACCGTGCCCTCGTGCTGCCCGCTGTACACAAACCCGGCGTTGCCCTCGTTGCTGTACCCCAGCGACGCGACCGCGTTGTCGCGCTCCGCCGCCGACGTGGTGTAGAAGTGATCGTTGGCCGCGGCGGAGTAGGTCCGGAAGAGCGGCACACTGCCGTCGTACGCGGCGGTCCAGACGCGCGCGGCCACGCCTTCGGCCGAGTAACCCAGCCTGGACACGGCGTTGTTGTACTCGCTAAAGTCTATGGTGTAGAAGTGGTCGCGCGCCGCAGCGCTGTAGGCACGCCACAGCTCGGTGACGACCTTGTTCTCGGTCTCCTGGAGACGCGCTGGTTTAGTTTTCGGGTAAGGGCGGCAGCAGTAGCTTGAGAGGGAAAGAAGGGAGGATTTCTAAATCTTGGAGACGGCGCGCGAGGGGCGCAACGTATAGGAAGCTCGACTTACGGCAGAGTCCGAGGCAGCGCTGGCGAGGGCGCAGAGCGTGGAAAGAACGGAGAAGATACGCATCTTGAGCTGAATTTTGTTGATTATTGGGCTTCGTGGAGCGTTGAGATTTGTTAATAGAAATCCCAAAGAAACGGCAAGGAGAGACTCGTACTTATAGACCACAGCGACGTGGCGCGGTGCGTTCTTTCAACACGGCACAGTCGAGCGAGCCACGCAACCCCCCGGTGAAAAGCTTACCGGTTACATTCTCCAGCCGCTCTAGACAGTCACCGTATCATTGCATACGGCTGAGTCTCTTGCCGTCCTTTGCCCGCGCAGCATGGACTGCGGTCTGGCCCGGGCTGGGTTCACGACCCATGCACGGGAAAGGACGCATCCAGTCACTCTTCTCGCCGGCATATTTCGCTCAAGAATACATGCAAGAGCAGATGATGAGGAAAATTCGGCTGCGACTCTAGGGTTGCAAGCAGCTCTCGTTGCGGTACCATTTTTCATCGCAAGCGCAGAGAGGCTTGCTGAAAGACAAAAAAAAAAGCACGTAGACGGGGCTCGCAGGATTCACGGATACCACGTCGGCGAGCATCGAGACAGCTGAACTGCTACGCAGCTAGCACATCGTGTCACGGCATCGTCAAATCTCTCGCGAGACGGCAGCTATCGCCTTGATTCCGTAGGCAGGAGTAAGCGTTGCCGGGTGCATCGATAGTCTGAATGTTGATGACCGGGCTGAGCAGCATGTCCGTCGATGCTCATGCAACGCTGGGAAAAAAATCCTCGAAAGAATCGTACCTCTTCCCGGTGGTCTTGTCCCCAGTGACGGCTACGCGTCCCAGACAAGCACACACAATATCATCAGCTCCATCGCACTAGCTATTTGACTCGGAATAATTGTATTTTTCCGTCGGCTCTATCCATGTAGTTAGGATTCCTCGGGCTCGGCTGATGGGGTTAAGTCAATGCCGACGAAGTGCGTGTACGCGAGGTCGATGATTGGTACATGACATTCGGCGCAGACGAGAATGTGAAAAGCTGTATGCGCAAGACTTGAGGCGATGAAGAGACATGAAAACAATGTGCTGGCAAAGTCACTGCTGCAAGAGAAAAATGATAGAAAAAAGTAATCGAGGCCACAATGGAGGGCAATAGCGGATAAGGTAACAACGGTGTGACCGCATCGAAGGGCAAGACATGATGATGGCCCATGTACAGAGGACAGCAAAGATATTCACTTGACGGTGATTTTATTGCTTCATTCAAAGCTCAGCAGAGCCCGGCAGCTTAGAATCCCATGAATGCTACTACAAGAGGCTTACCTTGTGCTGTAGAGCCGAGTCGTACAGTCTAACATATCCCGTCATCGCCTGGATCGCGCTGTACTATAGGTAGCACAGTGCTCGCCCATGAAAAGCAGGCCACGTGGGGTTAGCACAGGTATCTATACAGACATGTATTATTATAAGCATCTTTGTATCGTGATTTGTGCCGTTGTTGGCCATCTGGCAGGCCGTCCCGAAGTCTTACCATCATAATAATCTCTATATGCCCGCGATGCGGCGCCCATGCCTCTGATGTGTGGTTGCAGTTTACCTCGCACTGGATCAGAATATTGGTAAAATCAGTTCTGCAAAAAACCCGAATCTCCAGACAGCTATGAGCGGCGCTCAGATGGGCGTATACTGCAACACAGTCGATCTCGAGGGTTAGGGTTTGGCGCCACATCTAGCCTCGATTTAAGCTTCATCAGGTTGTGCCACGGCATATTTCACATTTTCATCAAAACCTACACCCGCCTAAATCAATCACGTCTCCCAAACAAATCCATCTCCTCCTTCTTTTTTTCCCCATAAAATACAACTCAACTCCCACCATTTCCCTCCGCCTCGCCCAAACCCACACACCACACCACCATGGATTCCAAGATGCGCAACCTCAGATCCATCATCGAGACCAGCGCCGCCCAGCAGCGCGCCTCCTCCCCCCGCGAGATCGCCGTCCAGCACGCCCGCATCATCCACCACCGGCGCGCCATGCTCGACTCCATCCTCGACAGCCTCATCCACCTCTCCACGCATCCCCGGGACCGCACGCGCCCCGCGTCCTCGCCCTCGCCCCGCGACGCCGCCGACCTGCGCCGCCACCTGCGCCTCTTCCGGCCCGGCGACCACGACGACCTCGTCATCGAGCGCCACGTCAACGGGCTGTGCGGGTACGCGCTGTGCGGGCGCCCGCCGCGCGAGGTCGCCGCCGGCGCCGACTGGAAGATGCACCGCGGCGGCTTCGTCCCCCGCGACGAGTACGAGAGCTGGTGCTCCGACGAGTGCGCCGCGCGCGCGGCCTACCTCCGCGGCCAGCTGGGCGACGAGGCGGCCTGGGAGAGGGGCGCGGACCCCGTGGACGCCGCGCCGCTGGACGTGCCCGGCGTCGAGAGCGCGGTGGACGAGGCCACGGCGGGGATGGAGCGGCTGACCGTGCGGAGGAATGAGGAGAGGCAGGAGGAGCTGGCCAGGGAGAGGGGGGAAGAAGGGAAGGGGAAGCAGAAGGTGGAGGTGAAGCTGCAGGAGAAGACGACGGGGATGCCGGATATACAGAGTCTGAACATAGCGGATGGCGAGGATGATCTGGATTATCTGTTTGTCGAGGGGCATCAGACAAAGTTCTGAGTAGGTGGTTTTTTTGCTTTGGTTCTTGCTGTAGCTTAATGAATTTACGACTATCACTATCATGCAATGTGGTCGGTAGGCGGAACTGTTACTGAGAAGACGTATCAGGAGCGAGCTGAACATATGTTACCGCGCTCTAACCAAGCCGTCGTCGTGATCCGGAAGGTATTAACATGCACAGTGACACGGCAAACCCATGGAAATGGCAATCAAGCCTTCCAACGAGGGCCAGTCTCAAAAGACTAGACCTCATTGTCCAGCGACACCTTATGGGGGCAAAAAGATCTGTTTCTTACTAGATCTAAGCACTTTCGCCAAGACGCCAGTTCGTCAAAGGCACAAAGAAAATTTGGCCACGCAAAATCCCCCGCCCCCAAAAAAAAAATTGTATGTAGTCATTTATAACGCTCGTCCGTTTTGATATCCCTTGCCAGATGTGTAAAGTAAAGAAATCGTCTACTCGCGACGGCGGTTGAAGCGACGGGTCTCGGTGCCCTGGGACTGCGTGACAGCAACGACGTTGACCGGGACCGAGTCGAACTGGAAGCCCCCCGGTTAGCTCCGAATAAGACCCCTTCAACAAAGGCGGAAAAAGAAAGAGTACTTACACCCAGATGCTTGAGCAGGTCCTTGGTCTCGCCGTCGACCTGCAGCAGGCCACCCTCGTTGTGCGAGGGGTCCAGCGCCGAGATCTCGGGCACGTACTGGTCCTTGCGCTCGCGCTCCTCCTCCTGCAGCTTGAAGGAGATGCCGCGTACGGGCCCGCGCTGGATGCGCTTCATGAGATGCGTCGTGTAGCCGGCAATCTTGTTGCGGAGGCGCTTCGAGGCGATGATGGCAATCTCATCGCAGATGCGCTTGTTGGTCTCGAAGTCGAGCGTCAGGCGCGGGTAGTAGCGCTCGATGATGACCTTGGCGGACTTCTTGACGGTCTTGGTGCGGACGCGACCCATGTTGAAGGTGGTTTCTGGGGGTTGTTTTTGGGGGGGTGTTTTTTTTTTTTTTTCTTCTTTATTTTGTGAGGCGGTTTGGGTGAGGGAGACGACGATGCAGCCTGGGAATTTTTGCCGATTGGCAAAGTTTGGTGCTTGTCGGCTGTGGTGGGGCAAGGCTTTAGGTAGGGTTTGGGCAGTCGTGGTGTCACGTGAGGAAATCGGTAGTCCATCGTGGAAATAGGTGGACAAAAAAAGAGACGGATTTTTAGGCATTCTTCACTCGTAGAGGTCCCATGTATATTTTGTCAACCGCTGAGCAAGTTGTCACTGAACCGGGATGCAGACCTATCAAGCATGCAATGATGTAAAGGTGATGACTCCGAATAGGTAAATTCAGCCAAGACGAATCACATTGCTGAACATATCTGTGTTCGTTGTCAATTCAAAAAAAAAAAAAAAAAAAAAACTTCGTTGTGACAAGGCTTTAGGACCCAATCTACACTACTTGTACAGAATTATATGGATTTACAATGCGTAACAAGTCAACGCGGCTAGTTATCGCTCATACCCGGGCGTCGTCGCGGAGGCAAGCACCTCGTCAACGACAGAACCAAACCTATTCTCTGCCACCTCGCCCTCTTGATGGCGGAGCTTGCGCTTCATCGGTCCGTCATGGTAGACGCTGCTCTTGCCGCTCTTCTCCCTCACAATAACCTGCGCCTCGGGCCCCGCCTCCTTGAGGTCGAGGATGACTTTGCCGCTGGCGTCGACGCTCGCCGTTACCGCCTCGACGTAGGCCTTGGCACCTCCCCACGTAGTCGTGTCCAGGTTCGCCAGCCCGCTGAGCACGCTCCTCGACGTGCGCCCGCCCTTGGCATAGCGTGTATTGAACTCGTTCTCGCCGATCGGGGTGTTGGCAACGAAGCCAGCGACGCCGAGGCGCGCGGGCGTGTTGGCTGCGCGCGGGCTGACGATGCGGGCCAGCGTCGGCGTGCGACGCGCCTGAGGTCCGTAGACGGGGTGGTTCTCGAGAACGGAGCCGGTGCGCAGGTAGCTAATGCCCGCGGAGGGGTGCGTCGTGGGGGGGCCCTCCTTGCCCCAGGGACTCTCCGACGGCGAGTACTGCGGTGCAATGGTTCCGATGACGCCGACGGGCAAGCCGAGGGGGGCTAGATCAAAGAACTTAGAGACCAAGGCGTAGAGAACAACACGGTCGTTGCGGAGAGCGCGCATGAATTCGGTAAATTGTGATTCCGTAACGTCAGCAGCGATGAGGGCTGGTGGTGCCGGCTGGCCGTGTTCCAGGGCAATCTTGTTCTGGCGGGCGGTGATGTCTTCGGCGAGCTTGTTCCGGAGCAGGGCACGGAACTGAGCGCGTCGTGGCCGGACTTTCTTGTCAATGTAGCGCGTGAACTCGCCCTCCGTCATCCTCGCGAGCCAGGGGCCCTCAAACTTCCAACGACGATCGTCGGCGTGGCCGTCTTGCAGGTCGGTCACGTCCATGCTCTCCTCGAACGCCGACTTGAGGCCGGGACCGTCCCTCATAGCCCTATCTCTGTTTTTGGGAATTGACATGGCAATTTGTAGCTCTTGGAACTTTTCGAGCGACAGCGTGTGGTCTGCGGCTGAGGCGAAGTCGGTAACGTTTTCGAGGGCATCGACATTCTTGACGCGGATAAGAGGTGTCGAGCTGTTGAGCGTCGTTTTTAGGGGAAAGGAGCGCTTGAATCCCCAATCGCCATTCTGACGAGACGACGATGGCGTCGTGACGGACTGCATCCGGGGCTGAGGCTTCGTCATCGTCGGGGAGCTCCTGTCGCCGACGGCTTTCAGCTCAGTCTGAGGTTCCGGTAGGGGCTTAGGCATTGAGAACATGCGCGACGATCTCAGCAGCGCCCCGCCGGGCGATGCGACCGTGCGAGCGCTCATCGATGCGTTCAGTGCGTGATCTCTTCACTGCTCAGCGTCGCAGGGCAGATGTGCAATTGATCGATGGATGGCTAACGAGTGCGAGGTGGTGATGCTGTCGAGAATATCGGTGGAACTGCCGCTCAAGTTTGCCGTAGTTTGGCCGGCGCTAGCGGGCTCTCCAGTGGCAGTTCAGTGGCAGTCCAGTGGCAGATGCGGTTTCCTCTAGCCGCCTCAGCGGGCGGGAAGCGCTGAAGGTGAAGGCATCCGCCGATTTTTATTTTTTTTTATTTTTATTTTTATTTTCTCCTCTCAGTGAAAGCAGCGACCGGCAAATTTCTTCGCTCAATGGTTCTTAGTTGAGCTACAGCTTTTCAGGCTGCGCGAGAGACATCATTCTCAGCTCAAGCTGAGAAAAGGCATGTCGATAGTTAGAAGAATGGCCTCCAACGTGTACACATCGCCGGCACTCACATTCGAGCTGCTTGGGCGCTGTTCTGTAAGTCTCGGCCGGCTAGATTGACGGACACAGATAAGATGAGGCAAAGATTGTGAAAGATCAAAGGAAAAAATCAATAAACTTGAACAAGGATGGAAAAAACTAACAGTTTACAGACAACAAGAGCGAGGGCATCTATCCTCACTTTGCCTCACGGCCCTGTCAACCTCCCAATGTTTATGCCTGTGGCCACTCAGGCTTCCCTCAAAGGCATAACTCCGGAACAGTTGGAGGAGACTGGTTGTCGTCTATGTCTAAACAACACGTACCATCTCGGCCTAAAGCCCGGCCAGGAGGTGCTTGATGCCGTAGGCGGGGCGCATAAACTCCAGAGTTGGAAACACAATATCCTCACCGACAGCGGCGGGTATGTGTTGGTCGAGTTTGAAGCGCACATTTTAGGCTCGAGCTGTGGCTGATTGATGATGGGTGCAGCTTTCAAATGGTCAGCCTCCTCAAGCTAGCGACGATTACCGAAGAAGGCGTCCGTTTTCTGAGTCCGCACGACGGCTCCCCGATGCTGTTGACGCCCGAGCACTCCATGTCACTGCAAAACTCTATCGGCAGCGACATCATGATGCAGCTCGACGACGTGCTGGTGACGACGTCGCCGGACAAGGTGCGGATGCGAGAGGCGATGCTGCGCAGCGTGCGGTGGCTGGACCGGTGCATCGCCGCGCACAAGCGGCCCTCGGTACAGAACCTGTTCTGCATCGTGCAGGGCGGTCTGGACGTGGAGATGCGTCGCGAGTGCTGCCGGGAGATGGTGGCCCGGGACACGCCGGGCATCGCCATCGGCGGGCTGAGCGGCGGCGAGGCCAAGGCGGACTTCTGCCGGGTGGTGTCTGCGTGCACGGAACTGCTGCCGGAGCTCAAGCCGCGGTACGTCATGGGCATCGGGTACCCGGAAGATCTGGTGGTGAGCGTGGCGCTCGGGGCGGACATGTTTGACTGCGTGTGGCCGACGCGGACGGCGCGCTTCGGCAACGCCATCACGCGGCGCGGCGTGCTCAACATGCGCAACGCCAAGTACGGGAACGACTTCGGCCCCGTGGAGGAGGGCTGCGGGTGTCCGTGCTGTCGCGGGCCGGAGCAAGGCGGGCTGGGCATCACGAGGGCGTACATCTACCACAACGCGAGCAAGGAGACGGTGGCGGCACACCTGCTGACGATGCACAACGTGTGGTACCAGCTGAACCTAATGCGCGAGGTGCGCGAGGCCATCCTAGAGGACAGGTATCCGGCGTATATACGCGAGTTTTTTGGGGGACTGTACGCGAGCAAGAGCGAGTATCCAGAGTGGGCGGTAAATGTGCTGCGGACGGTCAATGTTGACTTGTTGGACTGAGAGGGATCCATGCAGGCTCTGGTTCATCCTTTATACACCTAGATTAGGTCCTTGGCCGTACAGGCCAACAGGATTCATTCTCCGGCTCGTTGGCTATAGTTCCAGCGTCGTCTCGCGTAGTGTTGGGTGGCCGTCAGAAGTGTCTATGGCGATGTTCCAAGGCGAGCTATAATACAAGTCACGCTGCAAAGCTATATGTTCGAATACAGCTAGGGTGCAAACGGGAAACAGGTTCAGGGCGCGAAGTAGGACGCAAATCACTAAGGGGGGCGCGGTCTCAATATTATAACTTCGGCCGGCGTGATGCTGCATTGATCTCGAATCTGCAAGAAATCACCACAGAGCACACAGACGTGAAATATATAGCGAGTATGCTTTACGGGACTAGATAACTGCGGAGATTTACGAATAAATATGCTATATTATGCAATGATAATAGCTCGTCTTATAAGCCAAGCGCGCTACATAGCACGACGGTGGTGAGAGTATAGGGTATGCACATATAAAGTAGATTCTGTAAGGAGTAGTATTTACAGAGAGCTCCGAGAAACACAAGTCACGGACGGCTCATACAATTAAAGAATAACCAAGAATAACAAAATTCACTTTTCCGTCCATGAATGAGCTACCTTTAAGTACATATTTAATGCATGACTTGATACCAAGTATCGCGAGCCGAGGCTCTGTGCTTGGTAGGTAGGGTGTGCTGCGCAGTTCCCGTAGCGTACAAGTGAAAGGAGAAGTGACAGGCTGTGAAGAACGAATAAACTTGCCGCTAAAACGCATAGGGTAATGCAATGTCGAAGAGTAAACACACCCGACGCGTGGCAGCGCCAACGGCATTGGAATAATAATGGCTTTGAGGTTTTTAGGGGCAGCAATGTTGCAGACGTCCAACGCTTGCATATATACCTGCAACAACAAATTAAAGACAAAGTATAATCATAGATACAAGGTAATCAGTGTTGTTGCTGGCAAGAGAGGCGGCTGAGTAGACGGCAGTACAGTGCGTACAGTGCGTACAGTGCCACCAGCGCGTGCTGTTGTCGACGGCTGGCTGGCGGCCCACTTATCTGGTGCATGTACTGTATGTACTTATGTACATAGCATGTACATATGTATGCATGTACAGTATACGCGAACCGTTGACCCGACCATCCTGCCAGCTGCACTGTATACGCACACAGTACAAACTCTACGTACGCTCACTGTACGTGATCTGTAGGCACGGTAAGGGAAGGGTCAACTTGGCATCTGGCACAACAACACCATCGCACCAACGCCACCGCAAAGGCCGCCAGTTCTGTCCATACCATATTGCGTGTCTCTCTGGTGGCTGAGCACATCCGGACACCTCGCGTCCCATCATCTTGAAACCCAGCCAGTCCAAGCCCATGACCCCCTACGCACCGCCATGGTTTCTACGACTGCGTCCGCGCCGTCGCGCCGCCTGTCCGCCAACGCAGCATCCTCCACCTCCAAGGACGACCATGGCCGCCTGACCGAGTATTTCAACCAGCTGTCCCTCTCGGGTTCGCAGCACCATGCGGCGCCCCCCCCGCGCCGCCTCTCGGAGGCATCTCGCCCCTTGCAGCCGCCTTCGAGGCACGCCTCGCGCTCCCCCGGCCAGCGCATGCCCTCCCGGAGTCCTTCTGGCCGACAGTCCCGTCCCACCACGCCGCCGCTCCTGCGAAAGGCCTCGATGAACTCGCTGCACTCGGCCAACGGCCAGGGCTCCTCCGCCCGTGCTCCCTCGCGCCGCTCCAGCATGACCCAGCTCTCGTCGCCCAACACGGCCCGCTCCCCTTCGGTGGGCAGGATGCCGCCCGCCGAGGAGTACAAGCCACCCGTGACATCTGCATCGGTCGCCGCCGACTATTTCCGCTCCGAGATGCAGATACATCACAGCTCCGGCGCCATCCTGCATCCCGAAACCGTGGTCATACTCCACGACGCCGTCTACGGCCACCGCTTCTCCAGGCCCCGGACCTCTCGCAATGCTCTCAACACCATCGTCGAGCGACCCGAACGCGTCAAAGCGGCAGTGGTCGGCGTGTCGCTGGCCTATGTGCGCCTTGGAGATCGTCACTGCGAGGGGGCTTACCCTGTACACCCAAGAGCCAACATTGGCGACATATCTAAAATTCCGTTTCGCATCCAGAAATCTACGCGCAGTATACCCCTGACGTCATCGGCAGTCACCAACATCCACGGCACCTCCTGGATGGAGGAGCTCAAGATGATGTGCGATGCTGCCGAGTCCAAGCTGGCGTTGGGCGGGAGAGAGCTGCAGCGGCCAGAAAATATCGACAGGGATCACCCAGCCCAGGCTCTGCACGAGGGCGACTTGTACCTATGTGCCGAGTCGCTTGATGCCATGCAGGGAGCTCTTGGTGCTGTGTGTGACGGTGTTGATGCCGTGTTTGCTCCCGCGCCGGCCCCGCGACGGGCCTTTGTCGCCGTGAGGCCGCCCGGCCATCACTGCGCCGCCGCTCACCCGTCCGGCTTTTGCTGGGTCAACAATGTGCTCGTCGGCATCATGCACGGCACATTGACACATGGGCTCACCCACGCCGCCATCATCGACTTTGACCTCCACCATGGCGACGGATCTCAGGCAATCGTCTGGCAGCACAACGCCCGCGCCAATGCGGCAGCCAAAAACGCCCAGCAGTGGAAAAAAACGTCGATCGGCTACTTCAGCCTGCACGACATTAACTCTTACCCGTGCGAGATGGGCGATGAAGACAAGATCAAGAACGCATCGCTCTGTATTGACAATGCCCACGGCCAGAGTGTCTGGAATGTACATTTGCAACCATGGAAGTCAGAACAGGAGTTCTGGGCTATTTACGAATCCAAGTATTCCGTGATACTGCAAAAAACCCGCGCATATCTCATCGACCAAGCCAAACGGCTGCGTGCCGAGGGCAAAGATCCAAAGGCTGCCATTTTCTTCTCTGCTGGATTCGATGCCAGCGAGTGGGAGAGCGCCGGCATGCAACGCCACCAAGTCAATGTTCCTACGGAGTTTTACGCGCGGCTGACGCAAGATGTTGTCAGAATCGCCAATGAAGAGGGATTGTATGTCGACGGCCGCATCATTAGCGTTCTTGAAGGGGGTTATAGCGACCGCGCCCTGTTTTCCGGGGTTTTCAGCCACTTGAGCGGTCTTGTCGGAGATCAGTCCGTCCAGCCAACAGATACTGTTCGCGGTCTTGGATACGAAATGGGCCAGAAGCTTGGTACGATTGTCGAGCCCGGGCCCGAAGCCACTGAACTACAACGGCCGACTGGCCCGTCACTACATAGATATGATGCAGGCTGGTGGTCGACCCAACACCTGGACTCGCTCGAGTCCCTCGTCTACCATCCGCAGTCACCTCCCCGCAAGCCTCGGACCGGCACGCCGCCGACATACTTTTCTCCCACGCAGGCATCTTCCGCCAGAGTCATGGATCCTCTCAAAGTGCGGCGGAGCCTATCGGGACTATCGTCCACGATACAGCGACCGCGGGCGGCGTCTCCAGTGGCTCCGGAGGTCCCCTGGACGGTGGCGGCGCACGAGCTCAGCAAGATTCTCATCCCGAGTGACCGGCAAACGGACAGCTACCAGGCAGAGGACCTGAATGCAGAAGCCACCCGCCTCAGGAGGGACAGGCAGTCGGTTCTGCTGGGCATCCCCATACCGCCCACGCCCGCGCCCCAGGAGAGGCCCTCGTCGAGGATGTCTTTGCGCGAGCGCAAAGTAAGAAGCAGCGCCTGGTCGACGGACGAAGCGCCCGAGCGGGCCCGGGTTGCCGCGACGCCGGTTAGGAGACCGGCGTCCAGGAATGGGGCGCCGCCAAAGCTGGCGAGAACCAAGTCCTCTGACGCTGGACAGGTACCGACCGGGCCTACCAGTGGTCAGAGCCGCCGTCGTTCACGGCGTGTGAGTGAGACGGCAGCACTGCACAGCAGTCCGGTCAAAGATGATGACACGGTTCCGGTACCACCCCTGCCTACGGAGTACGAGCATATGGCGAGCCGCCCGGCGACGTCTGGCAGCAGTCGCACCGGGTCCAGCATGAGCGGACAGACGCACGACGTGGGCATGCTGCCGCCACCAGTGGGTCTGAACATCAAGAAGACGCGCCAAAAGCCCGCGCTGTCGCGGCAGACAACGCCGAAAATGACGGCGTCAAAGGCGACAACGCCCAGAGACGCCACGCCAAGGACAGCGGCGCAGACGTTGACGACAAGTAAGGAAACAACGCCTAGAACGCCCCGCGCTCCGCGTGCGACAACAGCAACGCCTTCGGCCAAGGCCAAGACGACGGTCAAGCCGCGTGCAAAAGAGCGCATTCCCTCCCCGCTTATGCCGGCATCGGAGCCACACCCCTCTGCGGTCGATAAGATGGCCAGCGGGATGAAGAAGATCAAGATCAACCTGGTGACGCAGTCACAAAAGGAGCGCTTGCAGCGGGAAGCGGCCGCCGCTGAGACGACACCGCCTACCGGCTCTCCACCGGCGCCAGCGCTCATGCACGTCCCGCCTGAACCGCCCGCAGAACCGGCCACTATCGGGGGTCAGGCAGCGGAACATGAGGCGGATACTCATGGGCCAGAGCCGGCCTTGGGGTGTCAAACGTCGGTGAAGGTTGAGGACGGGTGGCTGTCGCTGGCTGGCGCGACGACGGCAGCGACAACGGCAGGCACAAGGCAGAAAGATGCGTCGTCAGGCTTGTTTCAGTACACCGCGGGCGGGATCCCGTTTGCCCCGGCGTCGACGGGTGGTGGTGTTGTGCAGGCGGCTGAAAGTGGAGGAAAATTTTGAATAGGTGCGACGCGCACTGTTTCCCTCTCTGTCCTTCTCTCTGCCTCTTTGGAGGACCATTGTTTTGTTTGTGTATCATTACTACTGAGTCATGTCTTGTCTTGCCGGGTTCAGCTTGAATATCCTCGCATTATTTACTACGTTTTTCTCTTTTTGCTGCTCTTTTTTGGCTGTGGGACGATTACTTGCATGAAAGAAAACAAAAAGAAGACGTTTCCTTGGCCCTGGTGCGTTTTTGATCTATTCACTTACTGCCTATTTTGCCCTGATCCTAAAATTTCCCAAGTGGGATGAGTGACTTGTCTGGCGCTTGCATAGACGCTACTAGATTTAGTGCCGATCTATAGTATAGATTTGCGCTGTTTCCTATAGGGCTTAGAATGCCATGCGCTGTAAGCTAGGGCAAGGCAGGGGTGCTGGCAACGGTGCACTGTTCTATGTGAAAAGGTATAGACTATACTAGTAGTTTGTGTGGGGATTATTGGAGGGAGGGGGGTGGTTGACAGTTTTTCTCCCCGCCTCGACAAGCTTAGTAGCCTAGCGTGAAAGGACCGGGGAGAAGAATAAAAGAAAAAGAAAGAAAAAGAAAAGACACAGCGCGCCCGGATTCCCCATCCTAGTTGATCTGTTTATCAGCGTTCGGATATCTGTTTGCTCACCATCCTGCCTGACGGAACCCCGGGGGTTGGGGTTGGGGTTGGGGTTGCGCTGGAGGATCTGGCAGCTGCCTGGATCTCCCTCATTAAACCCACCCACTAGGCTGAGTGTCGCAACTTGACAAACACGAAGCAAAATACCAACCAGAAATACAATCACCATGAAACTCGGCCAAATAATGAGCGAAACAATACTCTGCCTTTTTTTTTTTTCCATAACCGCTCGCGAATTATGCCGTAAGCTATTCAGTATTCAGTAACGAATCACCACTCCACATCTCTGTCATACCCCCACCCCACCCCCTTCCTACCTAGCGCCACACTACTGTTCCCGCTAGACCTGTTTGAATTAGCTCTATTCTTAACTCCCGGTCGCTTGAGGCGTAGACATCGTACTACATGGCTCAGTTATTGTATGTAAGTGATTTGCCGTGCAAACAGGACAAGAATAACTGCATGAGGATCTGCTTGTATCCGTGTCCAGGTAGCAATAGTCCCATCCTGATCACGCTGAAAAAGGACGGGGAAAGAATGGCCCCAGGGGGTGACCGATACCTAGCTATGCCCGCCCACCCTCCTCACCTATTTAACACCAAGTCAACTACTTAAACCTGGCAATACCAAATCGACAACTTGATCTCGTCAAACTCCAGTCGACTTTAGTCAACGATAAATCAACCGCTTGCCTAGCCAATACTAAGGTTACCCCTTCAAGCGTTAAAGCCCCTCCCCAGACAAAAGAGTCCTTCTCCAGCCGCAAGCATGGCTTTCGTCAACATGAACTAACTCACCACGTTGAGAACCCAGCTCACTCAGCAGAAGCCGTTTATTCGCTGCGATTCCAGGCTGACGAAGAACAACACCTACGGCGACTGGGCCAGTTTGAGCACGAACGCTGTCACGGTCTGGAACGACTTCAACTTGAAAACCCTCAAACGAAAGTTACGGCCATGTGCTCGACGTCGCCGTTCCGACAGCGCAGCTGGGCTGTCCTCAGGCCGATACATTCCTGCAGGGTATCCAGGTCGCCAATCTGGAAGACACTTACCGGCTGATTGCCTGGAACGACAAGCTGATGGATACGACTCTGCCCTTTGCCGAGGACAAGCTCCAACTTCATCGCGGTATCGCCCTCCGTCACCAGATCACGACACCGGACCGCTCGAGCCGCGCCAGGATCCCCGAAGCCTCGAGTAGATCCGTCGTGGACCACATCATCCGGTTGGACGACTACTCGGCCCGGAACCTGGTCGTCGGCCTCGGCAGGGAGAGCTCCCGGTGGTACGGCGGGAGGCAGGTCGCGCAGATCGACAGTCCGCAAGCCGAGCTGCTCTGGCAGCTGAGACAGCTCGCCACCATCTGCGTGAGCGCCAAAACCCGCTACAGGTACCTCCAGACGGACCAGGAGCTGGTGGCGTGCTGCTTCAGCAAGAGTGCCAGTCACCCGGAGGACTACAAGGTCGCCATCATGCCTATCCCTTGGAGCCGCAGCGGTGCCGGCGTGCTCACCACGGACCTGGCCCTCTGGTGGCTCTGCATGCTCTCCATGTCGACCACTGAGCACCGCGCCATCGTCAGCGAGACCGAGGTGGTTAGCATCGGCGAGTGGCGCATCTTTTACCTCGTCGAGGAAGACCGCTGGGCGCGCCGCCACCAGTACTCCAACCGTGACACGGAGGCGCCCGCGCAGTCCGTGACGCCGGCCCCGGGCAATCCCGCTGCGTTTGTGGCTGGCAACCGGGTCAAGATGGATGGGTGGCTCGGATTCGACTCGGCGCCCGCCGACGACTACATGACAAGTCTGTGGCAATTCAACCCTACCCCCTGGAGCGCGCTGGAAAGCTACTTGGTTAACGGGTGCGTGAGTGATCTGGAAAACGAGTTGGACTGTAACTGTGAACATTACCGATGGCTTTCTAGACGATGGTACATTGGTAGCAAAGTATTGTCATCACTGTCCATATTATTTTAAGTCATAGGACCGTCTTAAGTGTACCACAGCAATATTTGGAGCTGTCTCATCTGTCATCGCCTAGTTTAGAGCCCTCATATTTGGCGAATGCGCTATACCCTTTCTATATGTGCTGACCGCATATAGACTAGTATTAATTCTAAACCAATCAGATGTTTTTTTCTTAGGCAGCCTACTAACCCTCCAGCAGCCATACGCACCAGCTTTAAGAAGCCTCCTATCAGTAGCGGTGGCGGCGGTAGTCGTTGTCATTACTTTTTTATCGCCTTTACGTATAGTAAGGAAGTATCTGACTAAGCAATAGCGCTAGTGAAAGCTAAATGGAGCTACGATGGCGCTAATATAAATGAGGTATAGCGCATTCGCTAAATTTAAGGGCTTCCTAGTTAATGCCTAAAATGGCCGGCATTTTAACGACTTTTTAAAAGCGCCATGAGAAAGATTATCAATACAAAAACCATTAGTGAAACAACTCTTTTATCATCGATTTTCCACGTCACTTGACTCGCGCCGAAATACCCTGTCGTGCACGCTCGATTCTCTCATATTTTCTGAACCTTCTCTCACCATGCCAGTCACTCGCTCTCCTTCCAACAAGTATTGAAACCTCCGCCTTGCTTGTTTCATCCCCCCACTGCTTTGCAGCTATCGGGATAAGAAAGAGCTCACCACTAGTCTCACCCTCACTATATATAAAAGCATTCACCACCTCCGTTCGGTCGGGAATATCAGACCATCTCGATACTCCCAATCGAGGGTGAAAGCCCATGAAGATGCATCTAGCAGACGGCGCGCGTCTCGCTCTGTGCAGTCCAAGTACCACCTCGGTGGCTTGGGATCGAGCCGCAGACGGGCTGCCGGGTCAGCTTCGTCGCTTTCGGTCTGCTGACGCCTCTTTGGCCCCTTCTTCAATACTCGCGTCACTCTCCTGTCCTTCTTAGCGTCGAAAACCCGCCAATCAAACTTTTTAGGGTTGGCAAAGGTGTAGGGCTTTTCTCGGGATGGCGTGCTTCTCAGGTTGTACTTCGGTCGGATGGCCCTACCTCCGGGTAACGTATGGAATGAGATGTCTCTTTGGTCGTCGTGTTCGCGGTTCCACTCCCGTATCATTTCGTCAAAGGCCCAGTAGTCGCTGATGGACAGCTGGAACGTCTCGTATTCCATGTCGGCTTTGTCCTTGGGCGTCAACTTCGGGTTCATTTCTGGGTTCGTCATGTAGTGGGGCACCGTCATGGCTGTGCTCATGTCGCAGAACTTTCCACCGATGAGCTGCCGGTCTGCGACGTCGATGCGACATATGCCTAGCTGATTGAGCTGAATGACTTGTCGCAGCAATCCGCGCGCGTCGCTTTGACGCATGATTTTCTGCTCGGGGCCGAAGTCCTTGACGATGCTCCGGACGGGTGGGGGCGGTCTACCGTCCCTGTCCGTGAAGATCGTGCGCAGTCTTTCGAAAGTTGCGTCGTAGTCAGCGTCTCCCTGGAAACTAAGCCTTGGGACGTCCTTGAATTGACCCATCATGGTCTGTTCGTGCTGATCGTCCAGAAGAATATAGCCGTGACACTTGACTGCCAATTCTTCGTGGCCGGTCTCTTTCAGTCGACCAAAGGCGCGGCACTCGTTGTTGAAAGGTTCGGAGTAGGGGTAAAGAGCGCTCATGGTCTCGAGATCATTCTGGCCGGCATATGTGTTTAGCCAATGAAAGTCAAACACGAATCGGAACTGGATACATCAGATTAGAAGACAGGTCCTTTCGACAAGTCCCGATGATGGACTCACGAGTTTCAAAGCGTAGATTTTCCCCAGAATCTCGACTTTAAACACATGCGCATGCGATCCGTAACTGAGATATTCAAGAAACGTAATCTTCTGGGGACCTTTGAAGTCGAATGGCTGCAACTTGGGCCCCTCACAGGAGGGAATAGGCTGCAAGTCGCTAGGAGACTTGGGAAGATCTGGATACATGGTGTGAGGCTGAATAGGAAAAGTGCAAGAGTAAGTCGCTCATGTGGTGAAGTAGAATTATCAAGACGCATTGAAGACTAGGGAAAGGAACAATATATATAGGTTGTTTTCAGCATCGAGGCGCTCTAAAAATAGAGAAGCCATTGTGTTTTGCTTTGCTAGTTTTCTTCACCCTTTACGTATAGCTCGGACCGCAACGGACATTCAGCACACGGGAGGTGTTTATCCCGGGTATTATTTGCATCGTTGTGGTGAGAAGGGCGATGGAGTGCTGCGTCTTTGTTATTACTAAGCTGGGCGGCTGGTCAGGTGGACAAAGGAAAAAAGGGCGCCTAGCGTGGCTTATTTTGCAGAGGCACCGTGTGCTTCTTTTGCCGTCCCACTGTACAAACGCCCGTCCCACCGGCCAATATCCCACGAAGAATATTCATCAACATGACCAACTTCAACAAAGGCATTATTAACCTCGCCAATGCTCTCAATTATTCTCGACCTCTCAGAAAGCGGACAGAGTTCTTTCTTCTACAGATATAGACTAGCAGTCTGAACAATGAGACCTGGCATGTTGACCACCTTCCATCACTGCGTCTGATTGTACTCGTCAATGACGCTCGCCGGCCTGCTAAACTTACCCAGCGGCTTGTATTCCAGATCATTGAACCCGAACCCCTTCGGGCCGCCGACCTCGAGCCCCCTCTCCGTCGACGTCCACTTGTCCGATGCTGTGATGCCAATGACCACCACCGGCAAGCCGTAGCGATAGTCCTGCGTGCCCAGCGCCTCGCCGTTCTGCGCGTCGAGCACCGTGACCAGATCCGGCGCGATGGCCAGGATCTTGCCCTCATCGTCCCCATCTAGCCTCTTTACGTAGATGTTCTCGTTCTTGAACGGAATCACGATCCTGTTCCTTGCCGCCTCCCCGGCCGTCGCCTCAATCACCACCTCGCCGTACGCGTGGCCCATCCTCAGCACCCGCTCCACGCCGACAATCTTCCCCCTGAACAGCACCCGCGCCGCGCCCTCGCCGCCGACCTCGTCCACAATCGCCTCGGCCACCGTGTCCACCGTGTTGGCGCGACGTGCCAGCGCCACCGCTAGCCCGATGCGCCACGACAGCGAGACCGTGTTCTCCACGACCCAGCGCTTCGTGTCCGCACCCGTGACTGGTCTCTTGGCGCACCCTACGTGCGAGCCCATCTGCGAAAGCGCCGCGCGCAGACATCGCTCTGCGTCCAGCTCGCTGCGCGCCCGCGTCATGAGCAGCACCCGCCCGTTGCCGTCCGAGATGCACGTCGGCACCATGACGGCGCGCGAGGGCGGCTCGTGCACCGCCGGCGTCGTCTGCCACGAGACCGGGTACGCGCGGCCCATCCAGTCGCCGTCGACGGTAGGAATGTCGAGCGCGGTTGATGCGCCCATGAGGAAGCCCTGTAGCCCGTTGCCGCCGCCAATCTCGAGTGGGATGACGGCGTCGGGCGTTGTATCGAGATAGGCATAGAGCTCGCGGTGCGCTTCGAGGATCTCGTTGCCGACAGGCTTCTCTGTCGACACCTGCGGAGAGCCCTTGCCGTTGCCGCAGGCAACAAGGTGGTCGTCATCGAGGTCTTGAGGTGAGATGACGCGAACGGTGGCACCCGCACGCAACATCTCTCGAAGACGCAGAAAATGCTGATACGGGTTACCGCCTCCACCGGTGCCCAGAATGTAGCAACCGATGGATATGAATTCCAAATCCGTTTCTGACAGCCACCAGATTCTATCGATGACTCTGGGTCTGTATGACCTGATTGACTCTTTCGTTTGCACTGAGCCGCGAGGTGACGGGGCTTCTTCCTTTGCATCGCCTTTGCTAGTCTCGTTGTCGCCAGAAGCTCCGTAGTCTATGCCACTGAATTGCTCTCCATAATTGTCAATATGCGTTGACTCAATATCAGTCCGTGAGTAGTCAAAGTCGCCTACTGCCTTTACAATGATGCGCGACTTGTCAGCAATGTACTGCAGAGGGAAGCTTTCCATCTCCGCAATCGTCACTGTCTCCCTCTTTGCGCCGCTAGCAACGGCAGCATCAATGGCGCGCTTCGAAACAGTCTCCATCACCTCAGCCTTGCTGCGCAGCTCGAGACTCTCCACGGAGTCAATGACGCCGCTGACGCGCGCAGTCGCGGCGCCGATAGCGTTGGCGACGCCGGACCAGTTGGGCTTGACCACGTGGCTGGCGCCTTGCAGGGAGTCCGGGGCGATGACGGCGCCGCCACCGACGAGCACGACCGGCAGTGGCTTAGGCGAAGTCTTCATGGTGTCGACGATTTGTTCTAGCATGGACTTGACCTTGGCCTGGAAGTGAGGCAGGTCTGCAGTCAACGATTCGTTGCCGTCCATCAGGCGCCGGTCACCAATGTCGACGTTCTCGTTGCCGAGAACTGTGTAGTCGGTTGTCGTGGGGACATCACCACCAAACACAAGAGCTTTCTCGCGAATCTGATAGCCTACAGACTCAGGGCCGACCGTCATCCTACCCGATCTATCCTTTCCGACTATGGAGCCGCCGCCGAGACCGATGCTCCTCACATCAGGATAGCTGAAGTTGGTTCTCACTCCCGCTATCTCGCTGTAGGCTGCCGCCTGTCGCGGGAATCCGTTCTTCTGCAACAGACCGACATCTGTGGTAGTGCCGCCAATGTCGACAACCATTACGTCCTCCTCGAGACCCTGATCCTGCAGCAGGAACGCCGCGCCGCGCATGCTGTTCGTCGGCCCGCTCGAGAACGTCCTGATGGGCAGACGAGCAGCCGCGCCGGCCGGGATGATGGTGCCGTCATTTTGCGTGATGAATAGCGGGCAGCGAAGATGGAGCTTGCGCACAGCCGTCTGAAAGGAGCGGATCGTCCGGCGCGCAAATTTAAGAATCGACGCATTCAGCACGGCGGCATTCTCGCGCTCGAAGAAGCCAATGTTGGCCACGTCCTTGGAGCAGACGACGTCCGCCTCGGGATACATGCCCATGACAATCTCGGCCGCCGTCTCCTCCTGACGGTAGACGACGTCGATGGGGCTGAAGACGCCGACAATGGCAATCGCCGTGATGCCCAATCCCTTGATCTCAGCGACAGCGCGCCTGACCTGGTCCTTGTCCAGCTCGGCAATCAGGCTGCCGTCAATTTCGAGCCCGCCCGCGACCAGGCTGCGGTGCGCGCAGATGATGCCGCGCATGCGGGGCGGCCAGTCGATGCCCACGGGGATGGACTCGGAGAAGGGCCCGCATAGGCGGATGACGGCCACCCGCGCGAGACGTCTCCGGTCCATCTCAACCACGGCGTTGACGAAGTGCGTGGTGCCGATGGTCACGCTGGCGACGTTGGCCGGGTCAATGGCGGAGGACTGCGCGAACATGGAGCGGATCACGTTGTCGATGCCGTCGCTGGGATCCGTCGTGGTGCTGGTCTTGAAGTGAGCGAGGATACCGCGTGAGGGCGTGTCGGCCTGGGCAGGGTCGAGGATGACGCCATCGGTGTTTGTTCTGCGTCTCGTTATTGGTAAATTGTTCATGCATGGAAACTGTGTTTTTGTTTTCCTTTTGGATCGTCCTGTACCTACCCTCCGACGTCGACGCCTATACGTAGCGCTGGTGTCGCGGCCATCTTGATTTCTTTCCTTCTTCTTTTTGCCTCGCCCTCCCACTGCGGAGAAAGATGTAGCGAGAAGTCGTCGCGAAGGAAAGCCGTGCGCACCGCGATGGAGCTTCTAGACGCACCGGCCGAACAGTTTGCCGAAGATTTTGAGCCCGTACCGGATTTACGAAGCTCTTTAGCGCACCATGACAATGCGTGCAGTTCGTAGCAAGAGGCTTTTAAAGCTGAGCGCATTCCTAGTTCGCTACGCGGAGGGAGGGGCAGGTGGCGTTTGGATCGGCAACCGGCCACCTCGGGCGAGGCAGGTCGTAGCGAGAGACCCTATGTAGAGAGAGATAAGGTGATGCTTGTTGCCGTATAAATATTGGATTGAGGTTAGTTCTCATCAACCAAAGTATTTCTCGTCGTCCTATCGCGGACCGTTCAACGTTTTCGCCTCCGCATGATGTTACGAGAGCCAGCAGCATCCGACTACCGACTGTATAAGACATATTGCAGGGGGAAAAAGAACGAGGCGAGCAAGGGTACCGTTTCCTCAAATTGCCCATACAGGTTTAGCTTTTTCGCTTGAGTTCAACCAGAGCGCGGGGGTGGAGCCCACGCTACATGACTCGCGCTCTATAGCCTCGTGCTTCCCCGCAGGGGACCCCACGTGTAACTCCACAGACATATGGGGCCATCTTCTCCCCTATCTATACTCAGAAATTCTTTCATGATAGCTGGGAATCCTCCGACAACCAGCCCGCTAGCCCTCGTAGCCCTCTTCTGACTCCAAGATATTCCCGATGAGGTCTTATTTCTCAGTTGACCGATGTTGTACATGCAGGAGACCGGGGTCGGCTTCGCGGAGGCAGTGCTACCCACTACACTCGTTAGGGGTCACAACAACTATTGCGCCTCCATTGTGGTTTACGCACTAGTTGCTCGCCTCGTTATCGACAGCGATGCCGAGTGATTGGATGGACATGTCTCGGTTCCCCGACAAGGACTTGTGTCGCCACCAACCCCATGAGCATCTCAGTCCCCCAATTCCCTCCCTTCATTCACTAACATTCTGGTGCGAAAACCCGAGGCTCAGAAAACAAGCATCACCATGTCTGCTCTCCGCAGGATAAGAGAGGCGGCCGTCGTCAAGGCGGATGCCTCGCGCCACGAGGAGACGACGGCCTGGTGCAACCGCGACTTGGTCCCCATGCCGCCCGCCCGACGGACCTGGGGATGGTTCAACTACTTTGGCGCCGCTTCTCTGTAAGTTGAAAGACCCCCCCCCCCCTCCCCTAGCCCTTCCCTCCGCGTGCGCTCTGCTTTACTCACGCTTACACGTGCAGCGGCGCGCTCAACGTCTCGACATGGCAGACGCCCAACACCTTTCTCACGCAGGGCCTCTCCGTCGGGCAGTCCATGGCCGTGATCGTCGTCTCGCGCCTCATCGTCTCCGCCTTCACCTGCGTCGTCGGCTGGATCGGGCTCACCTGGCACATCGGCTTCACCGTGCAGAACCGGTACACCTGGGGCTTCCGCGGGGCCTACATCCCGCTGACCCAGCGCGTCATGCTCAACTTCATCTGGAACGCGCTGCAGTGCTGGAACGGCGGGCGGCTCGCGGCCGTGGCCATCACCGCCGTCTGGCCGTCCTTCCACACCATGAGGAACACGCTGCCGGACAGCGTGCCCACCACCACGAGCGAGATGGTCGGCTTCGCCGTCTTCTGGCTGCTCTCGGTGCCGTTCCTGTTCATCCGCCCCGAGCGCTTCAAGAAGCCCTTCTTCTTCTCCGCGCTCGGCTGCGGCCTCGCCATGTTCGCCATGATGGTCTGGTCGCTGGCCGTGGCGCGCGGCGTGGGGCCGGTGTTCTACCAGGGGCAGAAGGTGCCCGCCACCTCGCGCTGGGGCATCTCGTGGATCATGATGGCGGCCCTCAACCAGGCCATCGGTCAGAAGGCCGCCGGAATGACGAATGAGAGTGACTTCTCGCGCTACGCCTGTAACAGATGGGGTCTGATCGTGGGCACATTTTCGGTCCAGTGGATTCTCGGCATCATCGTCTCTATCGCCGGCCTGGTCACCACCGCTGCCTGTCAGAGGATATACGGAAAGGTGTACTGGAACCCTCCCGACCTGATGATGGTGATGATGGAAAATGGCCAAGGCTCGTCCGCGTCACGAGCCGCCGTCTTTTTCTTGGCTATTGCGTTTGGCTTTGCGATCCTGTTCCAAAACGTCTGCGGCAACGCCGTCGCCGGCGGCATCGATCTCTCCGGCATATTCCCTCGCTATATTGATATTCGCCGTGGTGCCATCATCACATTCCTCGCCGTCTGGATCATCCAGCCTTGGCAGCTCATCAACCGCGCCGCGACATTCATCACCGTCCTCAGTTCCTTCACCGTCTTCCTCGCACCTTTGCTCGGAGTCATGATTGGCGACTACTACATCGTTCGTCGCCGACGCATAAAGCTGAATCATCTGTACTATCCCGAAAACTCGGACTATTGGTTCTACCACGGCTTCAACTGGCGCGTCATTCCCTGCTGGGTGGCGGGCTGGGCGCCTACCATCGGCGGCCTGATTGTCAGCGCCGGCAAGATTCGCGGCGCCCCGGATGCCCTCTTCCAGCTCTACTACACCGCTTTCTTCACGGGGATGGGCATTTCGATCGTGCTCTACTGGGGTCTCGTCCAGGTATTTCCCGTGCCTGGCGCGGGTGGCTTCGACCCCTACGATGACTGGGCGACGTTTACGCCAAAGGAGGCTGCCTCGTTGGGAGTCGTACCGAATGACCGTGCAGAGGAGTTTATGGAGAGCAAGTTTGGCAGATCCGGCTACTCCAAGCATGGACTTGCTGCCATGTCGCAGAAAGAGGTGGACGCGGAGGATGCGAGGGTAGATGTTGACGATGGGAGCAACACCAGAACGATCAACACACCACCAGCTCATTTTTAGGACGTCTCTGCTAGCATATCCAAGTATTTTTGTAAGCTCAATTTTTGGTGCAAACCTCTTGTTCTCTGATACACCAATCTACAACCACATTTTATGCCTCGATTTTTGTGTGTTGGCAAATGCATGCATAGTTGTAGCCATGGCTTTCCATTCTGATCGAGGCGTCCCAGCTAGCCACCCCCGGCTTGTATCCTTGCTTTGCTGACCAGGCGGCCAAGGCAACGAGACCTGCATCACTCATTTCGCCTCGTGGCCAATACAAGCTTGGTTGGCGTGCTCTGTATCGCAAACTCGGGATTTGGCCAAAAAGTGTATCCGGCCGCGAATCCAAGGTATTATTAATATACAATACTTTAGAAAATTTAAAAATCATTGTTCATACTAAATTCGATTAAGGCGAAAGTACAGTCTGGAGGCAAGAGACGGCCCGAGACATATCGGGTTGACTATGTCCGCTCTTCGGCATTCTACAAGCTAGCTATTGACATTTCTCTTATTGACAATAAATATGAATGATACGAGAGAATAAGTTGGAGATAGCAATTTTCGGAAAACGGTAGTGTTTGTAAGCAGATATAATTTTCGGACTTTCCAAGATACTATCTACCAGTACTTCAACGAAGCCAATAGCCGGCTTTTTTTATCCCCCGCTTATATCGTCCTTCGCACAGAGTCCCTCGCCATGATGTTTAGAACGGAACTCTGTTAAAAGTGATGTACTGTGTATGATGGCTGACCTGGCCGCGCATATGAAGAGCCTGGGCGTGGACGCTCCTTCTTCGCGTCAGCAGAATGCGGCAAGAATACACATTTAAGATTCAGGAAGGCTCGTAAAAGTCGGCAGATGTAAAGACTTATTGTGATGCGAGGTTGGTGGGGATAATAATGTTGCAGGAGACACAGGTGGCCAGCCTGCCAGCTGGTCCTGTGACGCTTATAAAGATGATATGTTACGTTACGGAGTCCGAAGGTGCAACTATTTTTAATATGTTACTCTTAATTCAAGAGGAACCTGGCAGCCTAGTGTTGGCTGCGATGACAAGAGGCCTGGACCCTCTCCGCTCGCGTTGTTAGCAGAGCGCAGCAGAAATACGTATGCAATTATCGGAAAGGCGTTTCAAAGTCGGAGGATGTTAAGACTTGCCGATAATTCGTGACGTCAGCGAGCGAGAAGGTGTAATGGTCTCATGGGTTAATAAGTGGTGGCCTACCTGCCTCCCAGCAGAGCATAGCACGCGTACATATATGCATATACAGAGCAACAATCCCAAACTTCCCACCAGCCTTCGTCTTGAAGTTAGTAGCTAACACGTCAAGATATCGCGTAGCAAGGCATCAGCCCATCAAAGACTCTATATCGTGATTAAAATAAGCCAGAGAGCCGCTCAAATCACCAGCACTATTCCGGGGGGGGGGGAGAAAGTACATGTCACGATCATACAGTACATACATAAATACATGGAACTACATCAAACTCTTGTGGGAATCGCAGGAACTGCTTAAATTAAGGACGTGACTTCCTTTGAAAGCGGCGTGCCATCACGGCACGAGTCGGCCACCTATTATCATCACCACTCGTTCTCATTTTGTAATACTTTTAAGTACAAACAGCCAGGTACTGCGCCAGAAGACACCAAGGCTCGTCAGAGTCGGTCTCTAGAGCAGGACGAACACGCCGCCGGGAAATGCCTTTACTAACTGCGACCGACGTTCCGCACCGTAGCCGTCGTTATCCAATGCTCAGACTACGACTTGGATGTTCGCGTCGCGTCCACGATACCTGCGCTTACTATACGTACAGCTGAAACTTCCAAGAACCAGTATCAGCACCACCAGTCCGACTCTTTCCGGAAGTACACCCGGCAGTCTCGCGTCTTCGATAGACATCTCTGATTCCTCCACTAGCCCGGACAGCATTGCTATCCCGGCGAATCTGCAGGTCGTCCGTTCCATTGGCATCCTAGAATTATTAGAAAATGATATACGCCTAACCTTCATGATAGATTTGCAGAATGCATCTAATGCCTCACAGCCTCATCTGTGCATACAATACTGCAATCCTTCACTTCGTGCCTGTCCCGATATTCATCCTTTACACGGTCCTGAGACCGGCCATGGCGCGCCGGCTGACCTTGGAGAAGAAGCGTGGTGGACAGCACCGTCGATGCCGAGGAACATTCATCGGCAGTGCAAACCACGGTCGCCGACGCTATGAGCTTTTTTGTTGGCTGCCGAGAAGCGTGAATTCGACGGTGTTACCACGCCGGATCCATTCGATGCTCCGAGGTGGATGCAAATCGACGTAGACGCTGCTGCGCGGGAAGTTACACACCTAGAACGAATAGCTGGGGCCCGCTGATGGGACCGAGCCGTGATCTGATAAACGTAAGGCATTACCAAGCGAGGGCGAACGACAGCTCAGGAACCAGGATGAGATCATGTGTGTCCAGTGGCGACGATCAGCAGAGGAATGGCAGTCGAAAAGGCCGTGGAGGTAAGCGAAGCATATATAGCCTATCGACTATTGCAACTATAATTGTCGATTTCCTAGACACGGCGGTGGCCCTCTAAAGTTATGGTGATCAACAGCGTACATTCGGAGCAAGCTCAGTCATTAGCGAATAGAAAATGCGACATCGAAATCACGCCTAGATACGGCTTAGATCTTAGTGTTGTCTTGTCCGTGACTAGTCGTAAACTTAATTGGTACCATGTTGTACAACCACCTCTCATCTACTCGCATCTATTCATAGCGCACCGAATAGTCCGTGTCCGGAAGATACAAATGGCGGTCTGCGCCCTTTTTTGTGAGCACCACCATGCGAATCACGCCTCCTGAGCTGCCGTCCCACTTGATGGCCTCGCGCAGTGCCCCCTTGACGAAGCTGACCGCCTCGGCCTCCTCCATGCCCTCCTTCCAGTTCGCGTCGCAGTAGCCATAGATGTACGTCGACCCGGACCCGCCAATCGCGTATGCCTGCTTGTGCAGCGACCCTCCCAGCGGGATCGAGTAGACCTGTCCGCCAAATCGCTCGTCCCAGCCCGCAATGATGAGACCGGCTCTGCAAGAGGCTCAGTATAGCTTCCTCCCGAACACAAGTGGCCGGGTATGTCGAGACCCGAGGTTCAAACACAAATCTGCCGGAGGGGAGAACTCACGATAGGCGATCTTTGTTGGAGTAGCAGATCTCTTGGAAGATGGACGCTGCGGTCTGAGTCATGGGCGGCTTGCCGCTCTGCATGGCAAAGAGGCCCAGCTGGTACTGCACGATATCGGCCACCGCCTGCGTGTCGGCCGCCGAACCTGACCGGCAGCACCAGATGGTGTCGTGTACTCTTGTCAGCTTGTCCGTTACTCGGTTGGCAATATACGCGCCCGTTGTGGTTCGCGAGTCGGCTCCTAGATGGCGGTCAGCTCCGCCTTGTCGCGTGGACGAACTCTCTTTGTGCGGGCAGAAATACCGAGGATGACGCCGTCCTTGAATGTGACTGCCATGCTGTGTCCCTTGTTAGATGCGCCGACCGGTTACGTTGTCGTTCAGTGCGTGGACATACATCGAGGTACCCAAGCTGTGACGTATTAGCAACATCCGGTGGCAAGAAGCTGGAGGCGGCTTCCGTGGCGACTCACTTGACCTCTCCCTTCTTGAGATGCTCCATGTCGACATGAATGCCATCTGGACCCGGATCATTAGCTCAGGCGCGCGCGCCGTGGCAGGACCAAATAGACGAACCCTCGCTCAGCACTCCTTTGTGGCCGAAGTCCATGCTTTTTGTATCTCCAGTATTGATCTGTATATCGGGCTGTCGAATGGTGTAAGGTGACCGCTGGTTCGGTGTTGAGTTGGCGTGGAGAGTACAGGCGTTGATAGCTGAGAGGACCCCAGCTCTCCAACCGGAGCTCAGGCAACTTCGGACGCGCAGCCGCGACGGCGTCAGAGCTACGAATGAGTCACGTGATTACGCACGTGTCATTATCAAGTACACGGAAACGCCACAGCCGATGCCGAGTTCAAGACGGGATGATTTGAAGGGCGCTGTAAGGACTAATATAACGGGTATCGCAACTACCGGTGGCCCGAAAAGTAGAGCAGCCCTACCTGCAATGGTTGAAATGCAGCGTCGAGTTCCCCAACTATCAGCCAGCAGGCGCTCGTGCGGCTGGCGTGGATGGCCGGCAAGGGTCATTATTAGTAATCAAAGAGAAGACAAGCGTTTGGCGGCTGACCGTTTAGGTTGACGCTCACCGGTTGGATCCTGCAACAAATGACGTCCTCGCCAGGCTTCTTCATCTGCTCTTTGCCGTAGAGTGGTCACGCGGTATCCGTCTGAACAAGATGGGCATCTTGTCTTGGAAACATCGGACTATGAAGGCGCCGCGCGGGCTGACGACACGGGGCAGCGTCGGCAGAAACCAGCGAGGGGGCACAAGAGGGGGATACCATTCACCAACAAACAATCTGGCTACAGTGATAAGGATGGCTGCTGCTATATCCTCGCGAGCCCGTGGCGGCATCCTTCGCGATGCCAGTGTGCATGACATCGTATGGCCCAATGCTGAATGCTATAGACGACCTATTTTAAGACATTCAATCCATGCAGATTCTTGTTCACGATACGTATGTGCTTGTCACGTTAATTGTCTTGTTCCCCCCGAGGTCCAATTGTCGTGCGCGAATCAGACACGAAAGAAAGAAGACATTCATTTCGCGCATGGCACAATCTGCGTGCCGTCAAGTCCACGTGTCCAAATTTGAAGGATATTGTGCTGAATTAATCCAAAAAAAAAAAAAAATCCCGCCAAATATACAAATACAAGTATACAAATGCTGTCATAAAATGTCTAGTCAGGTTTAATGTTTGTCAATCCTTCTTGTCCGTCGCCTTGGCTTCAGAGTCGTCGTGGTCGTCGTTCTTATCCTTCTTCTTCGTCTTGCCATCTCCCGCGCATCCACAGTCGTAAAAGTCGCCTATCGCGTTGCAGTCAAAGACGGGCTTCCCGAGCCGCTCGTTGACGAGATTGTGCGCGAAGCAGAGCCAGCCGGCGGCGGCGCTGCGGGAGCTCGTCTGTGGCGGGTACTTGGCGAGGATCTCGCGAAAGTGGCGGGCGCAGTCTCCGCAGGGGTAGAGGCGGCTGAAGAGGTGCATGAAGGTTTCGAAGGCGGAGCGCTCGTCCTTGGAGGGCTTGTCGGGGAAGCGCGCGGCCATGGTGTGGAGGAAGTGCCAGGTCGATCGTCCGAGCTGGGCCCTGCAAAGATGGTGAGCACTCAACGTTCGACGTCTAGCATCTGCCACCCCTAGGGAGGGAGGGGATGTACTTTAATGTCGCATTCTCCAACCTGGGGGCTATCGAGTCGCCGTCGAGTGACGGCAGGCTGTCGAGGTCAATGCTGAAACTCGTCGGAGAGCCCTCTGGTGGCGCAGAGGCAGCAACAGCAGTAGCAGGGGCAGCTTTCACGAGGCTCGTCCCCTCTTTTTCGTCGCCGGGATGCGCATCGTGACGCTGACCGTCGTGCTGGTCATTGGTCGAGACATGTGCCGCCGGTGCAGGGCGGCGCGTAACGACGGCTGGCGCAGAGGTGAAGAAGTATGAGAGGCTGAGGAGGAAAAACACGGCGAGGAGCAGCGACAGTGCCAGATGTTGACGGCGTGCCATGTCAACCCCGGCTTCTATCAAGAGCAAAGAGGGTAGAGGGGGTGTTGAAACATGGAGAGAGGGACTAATATGATGAAGAGAATGAAAGATGGAAAGCCGTGTGAGGAAGACGCAACGGTGGCCATTATATTTGGTACTGCGGTAAGTGAGGCCCCCAGGCGCGGGCGCTAGAGAGCCAAGGTTTCAGCGGGCTCATCGGGCGCCCCGCGTGGGGTTCACCGTGGGTTGATGCACGAGGGAGACGGTAACAATATCATACGATGAGTGCGAGACGGGATATAGATATGGTTCCTTGGAACTCTTCATGTTTCGAGCAGGCGAGACCTAGCTTTTCTCCATCAGTGACACTGTACCTATTCACTATTCGCTATGCTTTCTCCAGGAGCATTAGTACTGTAGGTACTGTACCTCAGTAGCACTACTAACCTACAGGGCCAAGAGCCACTGCACATATTACAGTAGGTTAGTACTGTGCTGTACGTTCCTGCAGTACAATAAGTCACATACAGTATGGTACTGAGAGCAGAGAAGGTGTCGCTCCAGCCATCGTATATGACGGCCCAGAGTGACGACTTTTTTCTCACTTTCTTTTCCCTGCTAAGTAGCTTCGACTAAGTGCATACTTTTATAAACATATATAGCGTGGGACGCACAGTGCGCTGATAGCCCTACTGTGTCCCGTGGTAAGATATAAATAAGCCAGGCGTCGTAGCATGCATACCCTATACGGCGATGAATCTTGCAGCCTCTTGGTAGAAGATCATGAGGCACAATATTTATTGGGAACTACTGAGGGCCTCGGTCATGTAGAAACGAGAAGGTACTATCCGCCTTCGAATACTGTGCAAACTACTTCTCACCAATTCGCGCCGGATATTGTCTTCTTCATGGTTATCAAGGGAATCAAAAGAAGATTCTACGCGGCTACGAATTTGCTCGTGCATGGATGCGATCTGACCACACAGTAGTTGAAGTATCATTACAGCCAGGAATGTAAAAGCACTTCTTCAAACTCTTCCAATCCCGTATCCCTGAGGTACGTCCCTTGGCGACGTCTGTTTATAGCATTGTCCGCAAAAGACTATCACAGTGCCAGTCTTGGTTCGCTAGGTTCCGAATAATTTCATCCGGAATACGGTTCTTGTACGAGGCATTGTCTAATTGTGAGACTACTTAGTCTTATTATGCTAGAGCAAGGTATGAATTCACGCGACGGTCTGCACGAACAAGAACCGACCATACCGTAGCAAGCGGCATCCTGAGGCAAAAGCTTAACAGAAGATTCGTGATTTCAATTCTAAACGCGGCCACTACTATTTCTCATGCGCAATTGGATTGGATATAGAGTCGTAGAAAAGTATGCGTCTTTGCTAGGGTGCTACCGGTATATCACGTTGCGAATGCATATGCTTCTCATATACTGCATACAGAATAGAGACAAATTTCCACAAGTGATATTGTGGCGACGAAGTAATAGTTTGGCCATCAATGTAGAAACGAACGGTCATGAATACGTTGTATCATCGACTTATTTCAGTAGCCGCGTTGATGCTCGCAACACATAACGGACATTGTGGCAGCTTGATAGTTATCCCTAAGAAATGCTTCGAAAAGCCCGGTGCGATGAAGTGATGGAGTAACGTTCTATTTCTTCATCTCCACGTCCGAAGCTCAGCCTTGCCTCGACCCAAACTCATAGCGGACAACGTCATCATGCATGACAAGCGCTTATCGCTTTTGCCAAGAACTGTTTTCCCATGTATGATTCTCGAGAGACATTTCAAAAATCCTCATTTGCTATAAATACCATGCCCACTACGTTGCCGAATCCAGAGTGTGAGCACGGCACGCCGGCCTACGTATACGATGAGCTACCGACGAAGCACTCCGCGAGGTACCTCGTCCTCCAGCCGGCTCATGCGACAGGCAATAAGCTGGCCTGTACGTTGCGGACTGCCGACATCGATGACTTTCCAGACTATGCCGCGATATCCTACGCTTGGGGCAAGGCAGAAAAGACGCACTCGATAGTAGTTGGCGGAAAGACCGTCAGCGTCACGGCCAACGCGTTCCATGCGCTCCTGCAGGCTCGGTCTGCCGATTCGCCGCGCGTGCTCTGGATCGACTCGGTCTGCATCAACCAGGCGGACGTCAAGGAGCAGGGCGCGCAGGTGGCCCTGATGGGCCGCATCTACGCCAAGGCGGCACGCACGCTCATCTGCCTCGGCGACCGCGACGGCGCCCACGCCTCCGCCGCGGCGAGCCTGGTGACGGCCGTCGACGCCGTGATTGACCGCTCACGCGCCGGGGAGAAGCTCGACCGGGTGACGAACGGCCTCCCGTTCCCGGACGAGGACGACGCGCTCTGCGCGTCCGGCAAGTGGCGGTCGTTCGAAGCGCTGCTGGGGCAGCCCTGGTTCGGCCGCGGCTGGGTCGTCCAGGAGGCGGCGCTGGGCAGGGGCGTGGCCGCCGTGCTGTGGGCGGCGGCGGAGATGGACTGGTTCGGCGTCGTGCGCGCGTACATGTGGCGCCGCTGGAGGGCGCTGACGATATCGAGCCATCTGCGCCTGTCCGGTCTGCACCTGCAGGCGTTCTACACGCGGCGGCGGCACGAGGCCACGCTGTTCCGGTACGAGGATGCCGTGCGGCTCATGAAGCTGATCGAGGTCCTGGACTGCGCGCGGTCGCTGCACTTTGCGGACCCCAGGGATCGCATCTATGCCCTGCAGCACCTCGAGTCTATCGCGGGACCGCAACTCACGCTGCCGCCGGACTACGAGGTCACGCACTTGCAGCTGTATCGTGAGTTTGCGTACCAGTACCTGAACGCGAACAGAGACCTTGACCTGTTGCATTTTGCTCAGAACGATGACGACTCGCTGAGCAGCGACTGGCCCTCGTGGATCCCGCGCTGGGACACGCGCCTCTACCCGGACCACACCAGCGGCCTCAACAACTACGATGCGCATTCCGAGCCCATCTACCCACAAGAGCCACGCTATGAGCCCTTTCCAACCCCGGACAGGTCTCTGCTGAGAGCCCGGGTCATGATGATAGACACCGTTGTCTTTGCAGGGCCGCGCTTCGACAGCATACGTACGACGACTGACGGCATCGCATCGCTCTGGAAAGCGTTCTCGGGAAGACTGGACACGGATGTGTACGCTTGCACCGCCATGCGCGCATTCCTCACGATGTTTCGCTGCGGCAGGTATCGCGGGCTCTTGAGCGAGTGGCGGCGGCTGGAGTCTGCGTACGCGCGGCTCCTGCAGGGAGAGCTCGGCGATGATGACGATGAGCAGCAGTGCGCGCTGGCCAGGTCGTTTCACGAGATGCGGATGCAGGAGATGCAGAACAGGAATGTCGTCCTGACGAGCCGCGGGCACTGCGGCCTGGCGCCGGGGCCGACGAGGAACGGCGATATCTGCTGCATCATCTTTGGTACGAAGGCGCCGTTTGTTCTTCGTAAAGTGGATGGGAAGGACATGTACAAGCTTGTCGGGCCAGTCCTGATTCTTGGCGAGGAGCTGGATCACAACGGACAGCCCCGGGCAATGGGGGCTGATAGTCGAGGCTGGGAGGACTGGGGCGTAGATGCACAAGATGTTTTTCTGTGTTGACGGTGTAGCTGTCGCTCTGTGATGACCGGGCAAGGAAGGGATATAGTACGGCAGCCAACGTACATTGTGAGTATGTCGCCTGTTCGCCACCCGACCTCATGGAACAAGGAAGCCGCCATGCTTAGCTATAAAATGACAGCTACACGTTGATGCCTCTCTATTCGTGAACCATGGCCTTACCTCGGTCTTATCATGCATTCATCTACACTCCAAACGTAGACCTGTTCCTCGTTTCCTCAACGCTCATCCCCCCCGGCGCCCATCTACTCATGACTCTGCAGCCTGCGTCTCCAACTGCGCGCGAATCTCCGCCAGCGGCACGGCCACCTCCTCCAACACCGACGACGAGCCTACTCCCGCCTCCGCCCCCGTGCCCTCCCTCCGTAGCGTCCACACCTGCTCGACCCCCAGGCTCTGCAGATACCTCACCGCGGCGAGGTAGTTCGTGGCGACGTGCGCGACGCCGTGGCAGTCGTCCGAGATCGTGAACCTGCCGCCCATGCCGATCCATTCCTAGCCGAAAAAGCCGCAATCAGCACTCCCCCTCCCCTTTCCAGCTTCAAACATCCAAAAGTCTAACGTTCGGAGGAACTCCCTCTCACCTCTGCAATCTCCCGGCACGGATACGGCTCCGCGAGCCCCTTCCGCAGCGCCGCGCTGTTGCACTCCAGCAGCGCGCCCTGCTCCGCCGCGACGCGCAGGTTCCTGCACACCCGATCCCACACCTCCGGCTCCTCCTCCCGCCGCGGCGCGGCCTCCGCGGACAGCAGGCGGACGAGGTCGAAGTGGCCGACGACGCGGGGCCGCAGCGCGCGCAGCATCTCGAGCTGCAGGTCGTAGTAGTCGCGGCGCAGGCTGCGCTCGGTGGGCGGGTCGCACGCGGCGACGGCGGCGGCGTGCAGCCGCGCGTCGTAGTCGATGGGCACGCCGTGCACGTGGTGCACCGACCCGATGAAGTAGTCGACGGCCGGGTGGGCGGCGAGCCGCGCCACGCGGGGGCCGTAGTCGGCCCGGATGTACTCGGCCTCGAAGCCGACGAGGATGCGGATCCGCGCGGCGTACGCGGCGCGCAGCCGGAGCGCCTCGGCGAGGTAGGCCTCGTGGCGGGGCTGCATGGCGGCGAGGGCGGCGGCCGGGTCGCCGAGCTGTTGCGGCACGTCGTCAGCTGGGGTGCTGCCGCCAACCCGCTTTTACCCCCGAAGTCACATTTCTCTGCAGCAAGCCAAAGAGAGAAAAAAATAATAAAAAAAAAAAAGAAAAATTTACCTCTTCGGGGTAGAGATCGCACTCGCGGTGGCGCGGCATGTGCTCGGTGAGGCCGATGGTGGTGAAGCCGAGGGCCACGGCGCGGCGGACAATGTCCTCGAGCTGGTCGACGGCGTGGCCGCAGAACTGGCCCGAGTGGGAGTGCATGGTGAATGCCATTTTGTTGACTTCAAGGCATCCAAGGTTTCCAAAGAGGTTGCGTTATCGGTACGGTCTTGCTTTCTGGTCCGTGTCCAGAAAAAAGTTTTGCGAGACGTGGATGCGACGCGCGGGCTGAAAAGCGGGGCGAATACACCGGAGAGCCGGAGCGGGCCGGGGCGCCGGACCACGGAGAACTACGTCATAGACGGGGGTTGGGGAAGGGGAGCGAGCGATGATTATATGGCGCAGGCGCCGCGAGGGTGTCGTTTCGTAAGACTGGTGTAGAGGCATCTCAGTGTGAGCACGGTCCCTGTCTCTAGAGGAGGGTTGCTCGCACGGCATTTACGTAGCTACGGTCAATCAAGTGCAGCGGGAAGTTTACACGAGTGAGTCTCCCGCATGTGAATTCTCAGAATGCTTCTATATCGCTTCAGCCATTCTTTACAACGGTGCTTAGCTGGAGAGTTCGCTCGCGCGTCTTCATACACAGTGCTGTCGATAGATCAACGCTCGAATACAACTTCACACTGCTGTCGCAAACCTACATATGACGACAACATACAGTGTCGAACACTCTACTCTATTCTTCTCTAGATACGCAAGAAACCAATCTAGTAGCATTCCTTCTATCCATCCCACACCTCACAATCGCGCCCCCGGCTCCTTTGCCGTCCGAATCAGCCCTTCCTGTATGCACGTCGCCACCAGCACCCCATCCCCCGTCCATATCCTCTCCACCACCAGGCCCCTCTCCTGTCCCGCCCACGGCGTCTCCATCTCCATCACCATCCACTCGTCCGCCCTCACCCGGTCCTGGTTGTGGAAGAAGATGGCATGATCCAGGCTCACCATCATTCCCACATCCACCGGCGCCGCCCCTCCCTCCCCGCGCCCCTCCGCATCCGCCGCCTCCTCCCGCGCCAGCATCTCGAACTGCCGTCCCGCCGCCCCCCTCTCCCCCTCCTCCGCCATGCCCGTCAGCACCCCGTCCACGAAGCCGGCGCTCGCGAACCGCGACGCCCCGTGCACCCGCTGCACCGTGCCCAGGAAGAAGTTGTCCGTCATGTACGCCAGCGCCGCCAGGTGCTCCCCTCCCCCCCGCAGGCCGGCCTCCCCGACCCTCGCCCTCGTCCACTGCACGAGCCGCTGCCCCTCCGGCCGCGCGGCCTTGTCGTCCGGCACGCGCACCGTCTCGAAGGGGCACGCGGCGTCCACCTCGCTCGTCGGCGAGCGCTCCTGCAGCGGCGCCACCGCCGACACGCGCGGCATCTCCGTCTGGTGCCGCAGCCCGTCGCGCCGCGTGCCGGGGGCGCCTCCGAAGTTGAGCATCGCGGCGAAGACGCACGCCCCGGACTGGTATACGCGCACGGAGCGCGTGGCGATGCTCCGGCCGTCGCGGAGACGCTCGACGCGCGAGAGCAGCGGCGCGGCGCCCGGGTCCGTCTTGACGCCGAGGAAGAAGTGGCAGTGCATGGTGTCGACGACGTGGGACGCGGGCACGGTGGCCTGCGCGGCGGAGAGCGCCTGCGCGAGCAGGGCACCGCCAAAGGCCCCGCGACCCCAGAGCGGCCGGTACAGCGGGGACGTGTTTGAGAAGACGTCGGGGCCCTGGCCCGGGGCGGGATGGCATGCCACGGCGCGCTCCATGAGGAAAGGTAGAGATGGGTGCCGAAGCGGAGGTGTGAATAGAGAATTTCCAAGTAACGACTTGCGGGAACTGAGCAAAAAGACCTCTAGTATGAAGATTCTATCTTTCAATAAGTGACAAAAAATTGAGAAAACAACAAGGAGACCTGGTTCCCTCCTTTCTTTTGAGGGCTGTTTCCGCCAGTAAATGTTGTTGGTTGAGGGTTTGCAGCGGCAAAAACTGGACCAACAGCGACCGGACCTCGGCAATTTAGTGCTGGACCCTCTCCGGCGATCCGCGAGAGGCGGGCTTTTACGAACTCGCAGCAGCAAGACAATACTGAACCGCAGAGCAACAGATGGACCAAAAAGCTTCACCAGTAGAGATGCGGCATCAGATATGCGGGAAAAGTGCGCGTCTCGGTTGCGCAACTCTTGTCGCTGTTGATGGGTGTCTTGTCGATCATCCGAGCATGCATGCATGCGTGCATGGTGAAATCCCGGAGTGCCGGGTTAGGGTTACTATGGACATCTATGGAGCATGTAGTCAAAGCCAATTCGCAACACGCCGCTGAACAGGAAGTTTTAGTATAGAAATTCTCTATACCCACCATTCGCCATGGCACTACACACTCCCATCATCTTCTCGCTCTCTCCAGACGCACATCAACGGGAACTGGCAAAGTTGTGAAGACTGCATCCGTCAGCACACGTCTCACTCGACAGTCTGTCCGTACATGACCTACCTTATGTCTTCTTGGCTGGTCATGGCCCCGTGTTCCGCATCGCCGTTGCACGGTCCATTGACCGGGCCGCCGTTGGCAACGACAGTCGGCTTCCCGGCGTCGGAGCGCGTCTCCGCCAGGCTGCCCCGATTTTTGCTTTGCAGACGAATCTCGCTGATATGATCAAAGTAACTCTCGGGCACAGCGGTCTGGTATTGCCCGGTGAAAACGCCAACCTCAAATCCTGAAATGTCTGTCTCGCCCTCAATGGCATCCAGGCATGATGCCTTGAGGTCGTCGAGCTCTTGGTATATTAGCTGTATGCCAAGTTAATTTCGATATTGAAACTGTAGTAGTTCTTTGATATCGGAGCGGCCACCTACCTCGTCGGCGCCAATTTCGCTAGCAATCTCTGCCGTTGTCTTGCCGCGCGCTACGAGTTCTGCGAATGTTAGGCCTAATTATTCACTCAGAGAGTGCTTCACACCAACTTACGGTCGGGATCTGCCAGGTCGATACCGTAGACGTGAGGATGTGTGATTTCCGGCGAGCAAGACGCCAAAATGACCTTTTTCGCGCCCGCTTCCCTGCTCATCAGAATCTGCGCATCGGTCAGCACATGCTTTGCCCGCTTGTAGGTAGCGAGCGTACAATTTCTCTTGATGTGTTGCCGCGGACAATCGAGTCATCGACCAAGAGTACGACCTTGTCACGAAACTCGGCGTGGATTGGCGACAATTTTCTGCGAATGCCCTGCTTCCTAGCTTGTTGACCCGGCTATCCGAGTTAGTCCGTCCGACTGCCCGACTGGTACAACACTCGAAACCCACCATGATGAAAGTTCTGAAGGTGTATCTGTTCTTTACAAAGGCGTTGGACAGTGGCTTGTTTAAGCAGGTAGCTAGAATAGAAGCAGATGTGTTGCTCGTCTATAAAACTCGTCAGTGCTTGTGTCTAGATGAAGATATAAGTGCATACCTCGGGCACCGGGATGACTATTTTATGTCAGTACTAATAACTCTTTTTGTATTTTCCTTTTAGAAAAGGGAGACACTGACCGACATCAATTTCTTGAATTCCGTCCTCTCCGAGGACCCGTTCCAGCCTGTCCGCCAGCTTCCGGCCCATATTTTGGCGGCTACGATGAACAGAAATGCCATCGATCGTTGAGTCAGGCCTAGAAAAGTAGACCATCTCAAAGCTAGAAGTTTACGCGTTTAGCATTACTAAGCGAAGAGGACGAAGCTATAACTAGTAGTGAACGGGGTTTAGTCAAACTTACATATCTGGGGTATACGTCTTTGCAGGCACGATTTGACGAAACTCGGGCTTGCCACCCTTTTGAATAAAAACGGCCTGCCCAGGTAAGATGTTGGTGATGCTTGTGAAGCCAAGCTGCGTGAGGGCCACCGACTCAGAAGCCAGCATATAATCATTAGCCCCCTCGACAGTTGCAGATGGTCGGGACCCAAGACAAAGAGGCCGTATGCCATTCTCATCTCTAGATACCTGTCAGCCGTGTTCGTGGGCCGCGGGAGCTGTTAGGTTACCTAAAGCCGAGGATGCCAAAGCCGGTGATCATGGCGACACAGGCGTAGCCGCCATTGCACCGCTTGTAAACGTCGCGGAGGCCGGCGAAAAGGTCACTGACGTTGGCGCGAGCTTTGCCAAGCTCGTGAAGGGCGTGAGCATAGACGTTGAGGCTTGCAAGGCATCAGTACAAATGTCGATCGAGATCAGGGAATGAATTTTGTGACGCATACAGAAGTTCCGAGTCCGAGTCGGTGTTGACGTGACGACGGGCTTCGAGGTCCAGAAAGCTACGTAGCTCAACACTGTTGACAAGATTGCCGTTGACAGCCAAGCTCAGGCCGAAGGGGCTGTCTGGCCCGGTGTCAGTTGGAGGTGGGGAGGAAATGCAGAGTGATGCAACGTACTGACTATAGACACGTTAGCCGGTCTGTCTTGCAGACGCAATGAAAAGAGGCAAAAAATCAATCTCGCCCGTGGGAAGCTTACCATAGAAAGGCTGAGCCTCGGAGCTTTATGAAACAGGTCAGCTGCATGCGTTGGACAAGCAATCTGCCATCGTGTACTTACGCAGAAGAGGTCCCGGCGGTCGGGTAGCGAAGATGTGAGATGCCTTGATAACCGGGAAGATGCTCGGCCAGACGCGCCGGCTCCTGAAAGACCTTGGAGGCAAGACCATTGCCTTTCATCTGGTAGAGGCGTCCACCCTGGCAGACGGTGATGCCGGCAGCATCCTGCCCGCGCTGGGGGGGAGTTAGCTTCATTGCTTTGGGAGAAGACAGATGTAGTGACGGTGTCAATAGAGAGGTACGTACGTGCTGGAGATAGTAGATACTCTCGTGCAGCTCAATGGCAGCCGTGGTGGCCTTGGAGTCGCCGAGCTATTCGAGGTAAAGGTCAGCATAAAAGGTACGCCTAGGGTTGGTTGCATACGAGGAGCAAAAGAATCGGCTATTGTCTGGGGGTGGATGAGAGGGCATGTGGGTCGCTTTTTTTGTTGCATGTCGACCAGGCAGGAGGCCGGTTTATGCAGGGCCGCAAAGGCAGGGCCGTGGGGTCAGACCGGAGCGCGGGGCACGGGTAGAGCAGGGTAGGTAGGGTAGTACGTACGAGGATGGCACTGATGCCGCACATGGTAATGTTCGAAGGGATGAGCACTTGATGGAAAGGGAACCGAATAAGAGGCACACGCCAGTTGAAATAGATGACGGCTCGAGTCCCGAATTAATAAAGCAGCAGACACGGGCTCTTATGGATATTTCGAGACAAGCCCGAGACAAAATTATGCAGCAGCGCAAGCGGCAGAAGCAGGGGAGAAAAAAAAAAAAAAGGGCTTACTCATCAAGTTTTTATCGATAGTGGTGGGGGTGGGCGTGGCGGTGCGCTGCGGTTTCGGCGCAAAAGCAGGTAGATAGAAACGCGACGGCGCCACATCACAGTACGTGCTCTGCATAGAGATACTGTATCGCCTCTTTTTTTTTGTTGGGCACTCACCGTCTCTGATGAGTAAAACAACAGAGGCAGCTAAGCCACAGGAGAGGGTGGACTGAGCTCACTGTCGCAATCCTGCGTTTGCCTTTTTGCTTCTGCTTGGACGTTGGCTGCAACTCTTCCTCCCCGGCCGCGTCTCGCATGCTTCGTATTACATCACCCGCAGCATTCGCTCGGTTAATGGGCAGTTCCGAATACGTAATTACCTGCAAACACGGGCATTCGTCTACCTCGGCGGCCTGGCTGATGAGCCGTCACAGTCAAAGGTTGGTCGGTCATCAACGGCAGCATGATAATAATGCAAGACAAGAAATATTAATCTATCCATGCAGTCTACATAATACAAGACAAGCCTATACGTCACGCATGAAAACGAGGAAGCAGCTCACGCCGAGGGAGGGTTGGGGGGGGGTGTGTCAGCTAAAATAACGACTTCCTCCACCACGGCGTCTTATTCCTGGGCGTTGCCTCACCCTCCTCCTGCACGTCGTGCTTCCCTACAATCGTCAGGAAAACCTCATTCAGTGTCGTAGGGCTGACGCTGTGATGCGCGATGCCCAGGTTCTCCTTGTTCTTTTCCAGAATTAGCAACAGCTGTCCAATCGCGTTGCTGTTGTTCCCTTTGCCACCTCCCCCATCACCTGGAACAGTCCGTATCGACGATGTAGGAATGGAGAACCTCATCTGACCATGAAACGTGTCCTGCTCGACCCTCGCCCCGGAAAACGTCTCCGTGACCCATGCCTGTACTCGCTGCATCTCCTCCTCGCTCGAGTGCGGTGCCGTCCTGCTCACCAAATGCACGTGCAGTGCGTCACCAAACCGCTGTCGCAGCTGCTCCGTGTCACCCAGCGCCAGCATGCGCCGTGCCATTATGCCCGCACGGTTTGACAGCGTGTCCGCCTCCTCCATGCTGTGCGTCGTCAGCAGGATCGACCGCCCGGGCACCACAGTCTCCAACGTGCGCCACATGATGCGCTTAGCCGCCGCGTCAAGGCCAGAGGAGGGCTCATCGAGCAAAATCACCGAAGGGTTCCCAGTAAGTGCAATGGCCAGTGAAAGCTTTCGCTTGTTGCCGCCCGAGAGCGTATGCGCCATCACGCCCACGTATGCCTCTAGGCCCACCGCCCTGACGACGGCCGCTACCTGCTGGTCGACGCCGGCGATGCCTCGTATCCGCGCGTAGTGCCGTAGGTGCTCGGCCACCGTCATAGAATCAATGGCATCAAATTGCGGGCACACGCCGAGGTTGGCACGCGCCGCCGGCCGATTCCTCGTCACCGACGCCTGCTCGACAAAGACGTCGCCCCCGTTGCGGCTTGGCGCAATGTCGCCGCGGATGAGTGAAATAGTCGTCGACTTTCCTGCACCGTTGGGGCCGAGCAGAGCAAACACCTCGCCATGCGCGACCCCAAATGTCACATTGTCGACTGCCGTCGTCTTGCCGAAAGCCTTGGCCAGGTGCACTACCTGCAGGCCGTCCGTGTCCTTGCCTGGTCCGTCGACGCGAACCAGTTCGGCAGCCACCTCAGCATCATCAACCTCGGGCGACAAGTCCGGCTTGCCATTCTTATACTTGCCGTCCGCGCTTTCCGAGTACACTACTATGCTGAACCAGAAAATGCACTGTGCGATGAGATAGATGAGCGGACCTCCGTAGGCCTTCATAGAGCCGGGATTACTGCGCAGTGCAAAGCCGTCACACGTTGTAGAAAAGACATTGAGGGCTACCATTAGTGCCCGCACCAGGGAGCCTGTCGGGAAGAAGATGGCGATCACCCAGTGTCCGGTCAAGACGCTCGCTTCCGTCTTGGCCGGGTCCGAGTACAACAAGATGAAAAAGTACGCAATCAGATAGATGGCAAAGCCCAGCCCCTGAATCACTGAAGCAATGGCATAGGTGGCCAGCGAGCTGCTGCACCATAGCGAGACGAAGTACGTGATAAGCACAGCGGCCAGCACGTAAAAGATAAACACTGGAAACAGGTAGCCGGCATTGTACCAGATATCAGAGGCACCCACCAGAATGCCCGCTGCAATCACCATGGATGTCACCATGATGGACCAGTCAAAGATGGCATGCGCGGCCCAGACAGGAAACGCGCGGGCGCCGCTCGAGTACTGCAGGGCTCGTACCCCGTTGCGCTTCTCGCTGTTGGGATACAGTCCGAATAGCCCGGGGACGACGGAGCACGCAAGAGCAAAGTAGACAATGAGCTGTAGCCCGCTGCCCGTAGAAGGCGCCACAGGAAAGTCGAAGCGCTTGTACTCGGCGACAATGGTCCTGTTGAGGGCGAGGCTATCTAGAAGGCTCTGTCCTAGTACCGCAGTATACATAGAAATAGCATCGTCAATTTTGTACGCAAGCGTGGCGGGAGTACCAGAGTCGCCTAGCCAGAGGCCGGCCGGTGTGACATTCTTGCGGTTGTCCTCAATGTAGGAGTTGAAAGAATCGAGAGAGTCGACAGGCTTGACGTGGCTATCGATAGAGCCAGCAAGAGTCGGGAAGACGGGTCTGAAAAGATCTGTCACGAGGGAGGCGCCTATCTTCGTCGAAGGGCCGCCCACGATGAGGGGCGAGCCGAGGAGGTCGGTAAAGTCAGTATTCGCGTTTGAGCTGCTGCGTTCCACCGGCGAACAGCCGACCGGGTTTTTGTTTCTGACGAGCAGCTGGATGATGGCGGCGGCGATGATGGGAATCAAAAAAGCAGCCGCATAGGCAACCCAGTTGGTCCTGAAGACGACAAACCGCTTCTGCAGGAGCACAATGACCTGGCGAAGAAGCCCGAGCTGACGGCCGTGTAGCAAAGGGAGCGGCTCCGTCGACGACAACTTTTCAGCCTTTGTGCCCTGGACAGAGGTACTTTCATCAGCACCAACAGTGCCTGCACCGGGAAGAGCCTGGGCTCGCATGCCATGGTCGTTGATCTCATCCGCCAAGTTGAGGAAGACGTCCTCGATGGTAGGACCGGAGAGCTTATACGGCACGTTCCGTGCCTCGAGGGCGCGAATCGCGTCGGCAGCCTGAGCTGCGGAAGTGGCAGTGTACGTGACCGTGTTGGAGGAGGCGTGACGCTGCACGCCCTGGATGTCCGGAGCGGGCTGAACCATGTGTTTGGTATTGAGGACGTGCACGTGGTAGCCAGAGCCAAAGGTGTCCTTGAGCTGTGCCGAGGAGCCCTCGGCGCGAAGCCGGCCTTTAGAGAGGATGGCAATACTATCGGCGAGCAAGTCCGCCTCGTCAAGAAAGTGCGTCGTCATGATGATTGTGCGGCTGCCACGTTCTCGAAGCAAAATGTCCCAAATCTTGCGACGCGAGAGCGGGTCGATTCCCGAAGACACCTCGTCGACGCAGCAGACGGCACTGTCGCCAATGAGCATGAGACCGAGCTGTAGTTTGCGCTTCTGCCCGCCCGAGAGCGTCTTTGCCTGTTCGTCCGTCTTCTTGCGGAGCCCGATGGCGTGGATAAGGGCATCAATCTGTTCACGCGTGGCCGGGTGCGAGGGCGACTTGAGCCGGGCAAAGATGGCGAGGTGCTCCGCGACGGTGAGCTCGCCCCAGAGCACGTTTTTTTGCGGTGCAATGCCGAGGCCGCCGGACGTGTCGACGGTGAGGCTACCGCTGGTGAAATTGCTGATGCCGGCGATGGCATCCAGGGTGGTGCTCTTACCGCTGCCGTTGGCGCCGAGAAGGGCGAGAATCTGGCCTTTTTTTGCCGTGAGGGTCAGAGAGTCGACGGCGATGACTTCTGGGCGCGGTGGGGAGACGAAGGAGAAGAAGCGCCGCAACGGGCCTGGCTTGTAAACCTTGGTCATGTCGCTGATCTGCACGGCATCCGGGAGGGCGGACGTGTCGGAGCTCGGGGGTGCCGAGTTTTTGCGAGAGCCGGTGGTGACGCCATGTAGGAGACGCTCCACGTAGGCGGCTATGAACGGGTAGACAAAGATCTGGATCGCAAAGAAAACCCACAGGACGATGCCAGGTAGATTCCAGGGACTGTTGGGGTGTGCATGGAGCAGGTTAGTGGGCTGCGCCTCCTGCTCGTAGCGGGCAATGTAGGTGATGAAGTAGACAAAGTTGCAAGGCGTAAAAAGCAGAGCGAGAACGGCAACAGTGGCAGTGCCCGGATGGGGGATGGCCTGGGCGACGATTCCAAGAACGAGCCAGACGAGGGCGGTAATGATGCCGGACAGCTGGGCCTTCTTGAACATGCAGGCGCCGACGAGGGACATGGAGGTCATGGAGACACCGGCGAGGACGAAGAAGGGGATGACGACGCCATAGCTCGCATTGGTCCAGATGAGAACGCGATTGACAACGGCGGCGATGACCCAGCCGGGCAGGTAGGTAATAACAAAGGCGTTGTGGTGGGAAAGCAGGCGGGCGAGCTGGCAATGCCACGGGCGGCGCACGGGCATCATGGCGTCTATGAGCTGGGCCATGCCCATCTCGCGCTCTGTGGCGATGAAGCCGGGCAGGTGGTAGCAGACGCCGATGAGGGCCATGATGAAGGCGACGCTGAGGAAGTTGATGAAGGTCTTTTGGTACTCGCGGCGGACCTTGCTGGCTCGCTCGTCCTCCGTCAGCGCGGAGAAGGGATACTGCTGCGTCTCGGGGGGCAGGGACGGTGCGGACGAGTCGAGCTGGGCAATGGCGGCGTCGACGGCACGCTGCAGGGGAAGCGCGTAGATCTCGGCGGCATTGTCCGACTGGTCGATGCGGAACGATGCGCCGAGCGCGGCGTCGGCGCGCAAGGTGTAGTTCCAATAGCTACCGCTGCCACTACTACCGCCGCCGCCGCCGCCGCCGCCGTTACCTCCCTCGCCGGGAGAGGCGTGCATGGAGACGGCGCCGAAGCAGGAGGAGGTGCCGCGGATGGAGCTCTGGCAGACGTAGCCGATATCAGAGTCGCGGGGCAGGCGGGTCGCGTTCTTGCCGGCGGCGCGCACGGCCTCGGCGACGGTGTCGAGGACGCGGTCAATGTCGCCGCCGGCGTGGCCATTGTTGACGAGCAGGACGGTGTCGCGGCCGGCGGAGGCGCGGGAGAGCGCGTCGGCGAGGGACAGGACGGCGCGCGGGGGCGAGGCGATGCCGTACTTGTCGTCGGCGTGGTTGAACTTCTGGCCGAGGCCGAGGTAGAGCGAGGCGATGACGGGGAGGACGAGGGCGCTGTAAAAGGTGGACGCGAAGTGGCGGGCAATGATGATCTTGAGCGTCTTGTCGCGCAGGGCCTGCATCTGCCGATAGAGGTCCATGGCGACGATGGCTCCGGGGGGGGGTGTCCGCGAAGGGTGCGTTGTGTATGGCAATGATTCAATTCACTACATGACGAGCAAGAGAGGCCAGAGGAGATTGGAGAGTGAGAGGTTATATACAAAAAAGGCAGTGCATCTACGGTTCCTCATTACTCTTTCTACGACAAGGCTCGAAGCCAATGCGCAGATCTTTCCAAGCCCCATCTATGGTCCGTTCAGCCTTGAGACCTCGTACTAGCCGTATCGAATGGAACGAGCCGCTAGGAGAGCAGGCAATGACGTTTTTTTTTTTCGACGGTGGCTGAGATTTAGGCTCGGAGCCGAGGAATACGGCTGCCGGGGGGGAGGGGGGAGAGTGCAGCCCCCGGTAGACAGGGGCCAATGGGAGGGCTGAGGTGTTGGTCTTGGCTGAATCATTTCGTCTTTGGGGTTAGTGACGGAGACTTTCTTATTCCTCGGATTGGTTGGTGCCTGGAGACGTGACGATGGGTGGAGGGGGTCGTTGGTTGGGGGGGCTGTGAAGGGTAAGGCGCCGGGAGGTTGTGCTGGGTTGATGTGTGTCGCTGTTTCGGGTGTTGGATGGATGTCGATATGGATTGAGATGTTGTGTGAGTTTGAAAAGGAAATAAAGGAGAATACTTGCGCGATCCTTCAGTAAGCATTTAGATAGTAGATGGTAGAATATACACAATACAGAGCCTACCCTATATAGAAGATGGGCGTTATGGTGTTTACATAACCAGACTTGATTGATGAAACTCACTTATAATATAATTCACTTATTATATAATTCGCTTAATATATACATAGCTGAGCTAGACATTATCTTGTTCTTAAGTCAACTTGATGGATGTTTCGGTCAGATATCAATAATAACAATCGACGAAAGTTATAGTAGTAGATGGTATCTAAATTGATGGAAAGTCGGGTACTTTTATGCAGCTGGCTCGAAAAGTCCTTCCAGTTTGTCTATCAAATCTGCCTTAATCTTTCCTTCGCTGGCCTCGTGGAAATACGCGCAAGGGCAAACCCAATCGTATCCGTCTCTTTTTCTCCCTGTCGCCATGAGCTCAAAGATTCGTTTCATACCCGCCGGGCTCGACGGCTTGATGCCCCATTGATAGCGTTTGAGTTCTCGTTCTATGAGGCTCAGCATGAACGAGGCAATGGAGACGGCAACTGGCGTTGCGAATGAGATCCCCGTCATGCACCGTTTCGTCCGAGAGGCGCCAGATTCGGACGGTTCGGTGAGCCAAGCCGACCCGATACACTCACCAACGGTGCTGTAGTTTTTTTCTTCGGGGAGAGGCGTGGGATTGAACTGAGATTTGTTACCGCCAGCAGTGGCTGAATGGATGCAGAGTACCCCATCGTAGTCACCGGGATGAGTACGGCGCGTCCCCCCGGCGTCGTTGTTGGAGGCGGACGCGAAGACCATGATGTTGGCGCCTATGCATTTGTGCACCTCGTTGCGAACCTCATCCGCTCCTTGGATCGCGGGGAAGCCAAACGAAAGGGACAAGGCGTCAACTTTCCATACGTCCCTCGCGTGCCTCAGTGCACTGATGATTGGGCCTCTCTCCAAGCTTTTTCTGGAGCGAAACACCCTTGCAATGTAGAGAACCACGTTATCCTGGGTGAGGTTTAAGATGATGCCCGCAATGTCGGTACCATGACCATGGCTGTCGATTTCTTCGGCACTGTCGTTGACGAAATCCTTGTAATCGGCTATCCGATCGGGCCCAGCATGAGCCCGGAGATTGCGATCAATACCAGTGTCCAAAATAGCAACCTTGAGTTTCCTAAAACGACCAACTTTATACTTGTGTCTCAAATTTCGAAACTTTCTTGCCCATGAATCGTAATGTTTGCAGCTATGATCGTGTGTTAGCATTGTAAAGTGCTTGGCATCGTCTTCATGAGGCCTCAACTCACGGCTGACAGGAAGGATCATGTGCACTCTTGGTGCCATATCCTCGGCAAGCATCATCTTTAGTGTATCCTTTTTCTTTTACTGGCGTTGAGATCAAATGAGTGTGAGGAATCATCGATCGAGGGTTCTGCCGCTGGATTGAAGTGGCGGATGAAGCAGAATTGGCACTCACCACGTCGCTTTCCCTGGAATAGCCGATTGGGCTTGGATGATGCGAAGATGATTGACCCCTTTCGGAGGCCAAGCTCAGACTTTTTTCAACTTCTTCATCTATCAATGGAACAGTGATTATATCTTCGAAGCTTTTCTTCAGTTCACTTTCCAGTGGCTTCACGATGTGACGATAAAGCATTTTTCGAGCATCTAGCCGATTGACGCCGTTTTGGATGGAAAAGTCTGGTTGCAAGCACCGGCCAATCAAATCCCTGTGATATTTCTTTATGTCATTCTTATGGTGGTCGAGAAGCTTTCTAGCTGCGGTCCAGATGTCTTTCTGAGCCGGGGGTTCGATTTCAGAATGGTTGTCGACTGCAATGTTCTTTCCAAGGCGAATTTCCAATAGCATGATACCGAGTTCCAGAAGCTCAGGATATTGATGCCAGCCGGTTTTGTATAAACCCTCACTCTTTACATCAGGAGCAAAGTATAAAAACGGCTGCAGGGTGATGCGGCCTTCCTGTCGGAAGAAGACAACATTGTTCCGGCTCCATCGTCGGTCGATCCATGGCCCATCGAAGAGGATGAATAGTGAGTATGCAAGGGTCAAGGCGAGAGCTTCTTTTGCTAGTTCCGACAAGCCAGTGGGACTTTTGAGCAATGCACCGAGGCTAATCTGCTCTGACCAGGTTACCTCTGTATACTTTCGATCGTTAAAGTTATGCAGCTTGGTGGCTTGCGCATCACGGCCAAGCACAATATTCTGACGAAGGAATTCGGGCAAGTTTGGCAGTGCTTTGCATATGCATGTCAAATCTTGCGGCTCCGCCTTCCGCCAGGACGGATCAGATGAGCGCGTTGTCGATGCATCAAATCTGACTCGCCTTGCTTGCGCTGTGGATCTGGATGAAGCCTTAAGAAGAAGCCCGGAGAAACTTGATGTAGAGAAAACTTACCCAAGCTCTCCGTCATCATGAAATAGAAACTCTTCCGGGGTTGACCGAGACGAAGTAGGTTGAAGTAAGACACATAGGCTTTCTGCTTGATGGCTGTCTTGGTTGCGCCTTCCGTACGTTCCTATCCTGAGTCCAATTTGCCGCTGCGAATTTTTCTTGCAGTCTGCGCAAGACAAAATATTAAAGACACCCTTGGCAAATAATCCTAGATCTACATGTCTGGGCAGAACCGATGCATCTGTTTGAGACTCGGTCTCATCGGGCATTTCGTCCTCGAGGCCCCTAATAAAGGGGCGTGTGACTTGGTCCCAGTCCTTTTCGAGCTTGGCCCAGTCAAACCCCCGAAGTCTGATTGAGAAAAGAGGTGCTTCATGCCAAGTCGCTCTCGGTTCACCATCGTCCAAGACTAGGTGCTGGGCGGCATGCAGCCGCGGATGGCGTGGCGCTTGGGTCAGCTTCCCGTCTTGTTAGCGACCTGAGCTTTGTAACGTGGAAAGTAACATATAGACTTACTGACTGTGGAGAAAGCGTCAAGATGCTTTCGTCAAGAAGCGGCTCCAATACATCGGCAGCCAGCTGTACCTCCGTCGCAAACGCATCATTCTCGCCGGCGACATGCTTGAGCACAGTTTTAAGGTAAAAGGTTGCGGTCAAGACATTGGTCAAATGCGTATGAATGCTGTCAGTCCTTCTGAAATCTCCTATCCGATCTCCGATGAATTTCTCGAAACTAGGGAGAATGGAAAGGACTTGTTGCAAGGTAGAGGGTTGTTGAGGGCCCCGGGCCGGGGCCGATCCACTGTCCGGGTTGTCCCCCGTTTTCGAAAGCCATCGAACAAATAACCAAGTAGCTATGGCGACTATGAAGTTCGTTATTGCCATTTTTGCCTGCATTTTTTGACCTGTCGTGCTGTGGTTGCTTCGACACGGTCCAGCCAGACCATCACCCGAGCCCAGCTGCTAGGCCCTCCAACTGGCTGGTCGCGGTAGCGATTTGAATCAATGCGGAGGTAACGCAATGTCGCGGGAGATGAAGATGGCTACTTTATTCAAAAGGGATAATGACAGGGAACGCGAATGAAGAAGCTGAGCCCGCAAGTGAATGAATGGAGCAGAAAGAAAGTCCAAACTCCTGTCTGCACAAACGCGGAGAGGGGGCAGGGACGCGTTCGTTATTGGGCCTTTTGTCAGGCAGCCATGCATGCGGCTGAGGATAATCGCATATTAGACATGGCTGCGGGGAAATGACGCATACACAAGCAGGTTCGCCCTATGGATGTACAGAAGAAACAGAAACATCTCCATCATCGCTAAAGCCAATATTCAAATCTATTTATACTAGGCTATTGACACAGCAATGTCGTCCGAAACGAGTCGAGGCAAGACCATCATGGAGAATGCCGAAACTTGCCTTCAACTGTTCAACGAGCGGCTGCCGTCGAACAAGGGCACATCATCGGATCTAGGCCCGCCGTCGAGCGTTCAAGCAAAGCTTCTGGACGAATATGGACGTTTCAAGCTTTGGGCTGCGCATATTGGTGTCTTTGCCAGTTTGCGCTCTTCCCTCGACTACCGCATACGAGACTTTGACGATATCAGGGATGTCTTCGTGATGCAGCTCTCTAGCATTGAAACCAGGCTGTATCAGCTGGCAGAGGCTGAAGATTCTGCGAGCCCGGACAGCAAAAGGACCCGTCGGACTGCCTCTGAGAAGCTCGCCGACGAAGAATCGAGCGCCTAATCCACGGAGGCGTGGCCGCCGGATAGCACGCAACTTGTGTCATCTATTCACAGAAGTATAGACTGGCTACAGAGGTTGTCCAATCTCATCAAGAAAGCGAGCTTCGAGAACCGACACAGAAAGGCCGACCAGTCCAGGCTTACAGGCGAAGATAACGGCGACATAACTGAGTCTATACATGAAATGTTTCAAGAACGGATTCGGCACAAGTTCGGTGGCCTCGAGCAAAATCTCGTCACAAGGCTAGCCCAGTCGATGCTCATCAGGCGCAAGAGGATCGTGTATAGCAGAAGCGGGAAAGTTAAGCGGAAACAAGAGCAGGACAGCTTTATGAGAGGAAACAAAACGCTCAACGACTCGCACTCCTCGCCTTCCGAGACTGAGCTGGGACGAGGGGCGGAGCAGCCGCCAAGGCCCTCTCAAAGTAGCAATATCACCGCACAAGTCGAGCTGCCGGCAACATCAGTTCGAACCGCAACAACCATTAGACAAGACAGACGTCCCAATCTGGCGGCGCCATCCAGGATATCCCGAGGCACCACAATGCCGCTAGCCACGGGTAAGAATGATTTGGTGCCGCTTGCGCCGGCCCAGGCCAAGACAAACAAAGAATTCGAGTGTGATTATTGCGGCTTGGTCCTTCCAAGCAACATTGCATTAAATCGAGCTACCTGGGCGTAAGTTGATGTTTAACTAACACTGGAAAAGCTTTCACTCGAAGAACTAAACGGACACAGCAATCATGTTGTCAAGGATCTTCATCCTTACGTCTGCGTCGTCGACCATTGTGAAGACGCTGTACAGCTTTTCTCTTCTAGCAAAGAGTGGCTTCATCACATGCGCACACGTCACCTAATGAGGTGGTATTGTGCCTCTCCGGAACATACAGCACCGGTTGCGTTTGAGGTGGAATCGCTATTTGTGAGCCATGTCCAAGAGCAGCATCCGGGCGAGTTTCAGGACGACCAGCTACAGTTCCTCGCACTCAACAGCTCTCACCCGAGGAATCCGACATTCGAACATTGTCCCTTCTGTCCTGATACGCCTTTGAAGCTAGAGGAACACGTTGTAGAGCACCTACGCGACCTTGCGCTGATCTCGCTCCCCTATCCGGAGGATTCCTCACCTAACGACCCGAATGGCAGCATTTTGCAAAGTGAAGGCTCCACTGCTAGCCAAGTCAGCCGAAGCACAATCAATGACTCTAGATCGAATCTTTCAGAGCACCTCGATTTTGACGACACCCCAGAAGGCATGGTTGCAGAGTCACCACAGTCAGGGGAGCCTTTTCGGTCGCTGGGCTTTTTTAACAAGTATCCAGACCCTTATAGACCACTCACTTTATTGCAGCAGCTATCAGATGTTACTTGTGCTGCCATGGCCAAGATACAACACTCTGATGAGTATTCGTCTCGACTGAGCGTTGCTCGGCAAGAGGCGCTGGACCAGTGTACAGTTGCATGGACGCCTGATACCTCCCAAATGTTTGAATTTAGGCGACTTGGAGATGATACTGAGTTTCAAAGCAAGTTCTTCCAAGAATTTGTCCAAGTAGCCGAGTATCAAGAGTGGATTGAGGCTGAAAGCGGATTTCTAATTCTCCACGGACCAGGTAAGCCGCAGGGTATCTCGAGCTTGCGAGAGCTGCTCTACTAAGCACCGGTTTTATAGCAGGATCCGGCAAGACTGAAATTGCGTAAGGCTTTCCTTTCATCTAACGTCATGCATGGAGCCTGTCTTTCTCGTTGACCACTAAATGATGCCTAGCAAAACCCTCCGCAACCATATGTCCGAAATAGCTCCAGATGTGAGTTTCGCCTGTCTAGACTGCACTGGTGCAGTAAATATAACAGACCCGATGGACGTTATAATGAGCTTCTGGGCGCGGCTCATGGCTCAGATACCGGCATCTAACTTTACACTTGAATCGATCATCGACCTGATGCGCAAATGTGAGACGAAAGGCTCTGCAACCGAAAAAAAATCGGACCTACAAATGAAAGTATTCAGAACTACCATCGCCAAATATGACGAAATACTCCTGATTTTGGACAGCTTTGATGTGCTGCAGAGTAACCTGCAGGTTAGTGTCGCTCGGCTACTACGGAAGCTTGAAGGTGAACTGGATTGCTGCCGCGTATTGATCACATCCCGTTCTAAAGACAGCACTTTCGGCCTCTTTAAGAATTGCCAGTATATCCGTATAGTACCTGGCGAATACTACAGAATAGTCGGAGAGCTTCCGGAGTCGTTCGAAGACACGCTTGAGCTGTGCTTACAGAATTTCAAAAGCTTGTCTGCGGACCAGAATAGGGCTGATGGCCACCCTGGAAAGGCGGTGCGGGCGCTTTTTTGGGTAGCTTATGCCGGTGCTTCGATGACAAAAGACCAGTTGCTGCAAGCCCTTGAGCTCGGAGAAGAAGAAACGCCTTTTTCAAATGGCAGATCCGAGAGCCTGGCCTGGAAATCGATCGATATCGAGTCGCTTACCGAAAGGCTACTGACAGTTGATTCCCATAATAAGGTGGTCTCTCTGACGCATGATAGTTTTGGCAACTATCTCAAGCTCGCCCGTGTTCACGAAGAGATGTTTCCAGGAATCGAGGAGCATATCAAGAAATGTCTATTACGGTTGCTGATTCATCTATCTAAAGAGTCAAACGCTCCGAAGACGAGAGCGGAACTATTAGAGTTGTATCCTCTGTGCTTCTTTGCGCTGGACCATTGGGGTAATGGGCTAGCAGAAATGTTGGACTCATCCGATGCTTTGCGGGCGCTGGTCGATGCCCTTTTACAGTCTCCTTTTAATGAATGGAACCCAACTTTGCAGGTGGAAGCAAGGAGGTATCTCGAGGATAAAATGTGCTCTTGTGAAACGTTCAAGGAGCGTCGGATTAGCAAGCAAAAAGATGCCGCTAACCCGACCCTCTTCTGGCCCGGTCACATTGGTGCTTTGCATTGGATTGTTGCATTTGAACTTGAGACGCTCGTCGAGTTCTACGTCGATGCTGGCAGTGAGTGTTTGGTGCAAGACTCGGTTCCCACCACGCCCCTGGGGCTGGCTGCTGCCCTCGGTCTTGAGAGAATGATGACCTTGCTGCTACAAAATCAAGCACAAGTCAACTTCACTACAAAGACCGCACCAATTGTGATGCCGCCGCTTTATACCGCAGTTTGGGTAGACAACGTGGCGGCGGCGAAACTGTTGATGGAAAACGGCGCAGACATGACATGTCGGAGAGGCGCCAACTTCGAATCGCCGCTTGATCGCGCGTATCATCTAGCAAGACCCGACTGCTTCAAGTTTTTTACTTCGCAAATCACGGGCCACACGCCCACTAAAGCACAGGAACTGCGGTTACTTGTTCTGGGAGGCTTTGTCGGTGATTTGCAAAGAGCCATCGAAGAGGGCCTGGACGTCAACTGCCCCTGCGAGAATGGAAAGATGGCACTCGATTACGCTCGAGAAATGAAGAATGACATCATCATTGACATGTTGGTAAGGAGCGGCGCAAAGGCCAACTTGGACTGGTCGTTACCGGAAGAGCAGGCTTCTTCTCTGTCCTCAAGGCTCCCACAAACTCTGACAGAGCCTCTCATGTGCTGCGAAAAGCGTTGTGAAACGGACATAACATCATCGAGTTTCCAGGGGGAACCTCAAGAATGGGTCGCTTTGGAAGTACCCGTAGACTTTGCGGGACCCATCCGATGCATTGTCTTCGATTCAGTCTCCTGGGATCAAGGATGGAGCAGCTACCCGAAGTGGCAGGGGACATATTTTGGCACGTGCAGCCGGCTCGATGTCCGCGTCCAGCCCTGTGACGCAGAGCCACAAACCATGATGCTGTAGCAGAACGTACACGTATCAGAGGGTCCAAGGCTTCATACAAACATTTGGAATATGAGCGAAGTCGAGGCATCGCACCCTGGTAAGGCGGCGTTTATGCGAAGTTTAAAAAAGGGCAGCTGCGTGCAGATATTGGCGCGCTCCTTAGGATTTGGATGGGAGGTGTTCGTCTCGTTCCTGCGGATTCGTATGTATGATGAGGAGATGGATCCACGGTCATTGAACAGTTTGAAGAAGGACTTCAAAACCGCCGACTGGGACGACCAGGCACAAGCACGTACAGTGGCTTAGAACCGAATTTATGGTCTTTAGCGCTTGCTTTCTCTCACTGTCATGGGCTGCTAACATCGCCCTTCTATTCCTTCCTTTTGGCAAAAACACTCTCATAGTCTAATACTACTGTAATACGCTGCCGCAGTGTTCTGATGTCCAAATAGCTCAAGCCGCACAACCCAGTATTATATAAGATAAATAATACAGTAGTCGCTCAAGAAACCACAGTTACAAGTCGCAGTGAACAGTAGGCCGTGTCATACGGCTGCTCACTCAACATGGTGCAGGTCATTCGGGTAGGTTGCGTGCAGCACATGCATGCGACCGTTATTCATCACCTTGCAGAAGGGTTGATCGGGAGAACATTCAGCTACCCCTACAAGCAGGGCAAGCTCCAGCATCATAAACTTCCGGGAGGGGAAAGCTACCCCGCAAGCTGCAAAGACTTGTGAGATAAATTCAATGTTGTTGTACCGTCAAGCAGCCGCAAGCACGATTCCAACAACTACATCTCCAAAGAAGAAAGAAGGAAGATAGAAAGTAAACAGAAAAGCAACTCGAAACATATTGCAACAGCGATAACTGCCATCATGTTCGGCGATCCAGAGTTTGTCATATTGAAATACCAGTCCTGGCTAGACACGGCCGAGTTCGAAAGCGTCATGCTCGGAGCCATTGTCAAGGAGTTTCTCCGCCCAACAAACAACTACATTCCCAGCAGCCCCCGCCTGCAAAGCAGTCTTGAATTTTTCCAGGGCTCCATCACCGACTTTGTCCTCGACACCTCGGGCTCCGCGTCGTCGACTGTTCGCGCCAATCTCAAGTCCATTGCCGGCGTCTCCTTCCGGGGCAGCACCGAAAACGTCGTGCAGCTGCAGGGCAAGTACATTCGCTACAAGCGTCTGCAGCAGCACGACCAGGTCTGGGAGCAGCTCAAGGGGGATCATCGGGTAAAGGACACCGTGCCGGGGTGGGCGTCCCGCTTCAGCACGTGGCCCGTCTGTCTCGTCGTCGGCGTCATGACGTGCGAGGACGTCGAGCTCTCCTTTGAGGGAAAGAGTCTCGTCGAGCGCGAGGGAACCGGTGAGATGCCCATCTGCAAGCTCACTGTCGCCGCCGGCACGCCTCTGCCGGCCGCCGTGGGCGATCAGCTGGATCCGCAGGTGAGTCTGTCGGCGAGGCAGCAGACGGTGACGATTTTCAAGGCCAAGGCAGCAGAGAGCAGGATCTTTGCGCTCGAGCTGAAGAAGATTACGACAAAGGGATGGATCAGAAAGGATTTGAAGTTGAGGAGCGAGGGGCCCAAGGTGGTGGCGACGAGACTGGCTTCGTGGGAGGAGGAGGATTTGGACGAGTCGGATGATGACGACAAGTCGGTACATGCAGAGGACTTTATTCTAGATGAGTTTAGTAAGGAGGACTACGAGGAAATGGCATAGTTCAATGACTGAGACGAAGTTAAAGGTTGAAGTAACAAAACGGAGCAGCACAGGTCTTGTAAAGAAGTTGTAGCGGCTCAACGAAGCATTATCCGTAATACCCTTGTTCCCCTTCTCGCTTGCCTTCTTAGCAGTTGCAGCTTTTTTTTAAGCAGCTTTAAAATTATAATTATAGGTTTTATACTATCGTAGGACCACGGCTCGAGCAACCAACATTTCGCTGTATCTTAACAAGCACGCGAAAACATTATATTCATTGTACTAGCTGCCTTTATACATAATTCTATAACCACAAACAAGAGAAGCGACACCCTTTTCGCCTGACCCCCACAGCAGCCCTCTCACCGGACAACCTCCCTTCCCACCTCGCACAGGCCGCGGTAGATGCCCTCGACCGTGCCCATCCGGGTCTGGCAGTTGGTGACGACGCGGAAGAAGTGGCCGCTCGGCCCCGGGGCGTAGTCGAACATGAACCCCCTGGCCACCATCCTCTCCGCCATGGCCCTCGTGCGGCGCGTGTTCTCGGCGGCGTCGGGGGCCAGCCGGCCCCCCGGGGCGTAGTAGAAGCACACCTGCAGGCACGGGGTGGGGCGCTCGGAGACGAGCAGGAAGTCGGGCGAGGCGTGGACCAGGTCGGCGAGGCGGGCGGCGGCGGCGAAGGCGGCGTCGATGCCGCGCTCGAAGCCGGCGGCGCCGTAGTACACCCAGGCCAGGGCCATCTTGAGGCTGTCGGCGCGGCGGCCGCACTGCATGGTCAGGTCGGCCAGGTCCCAGACGTCGCCGCCGTCGCCGGGCCCCCCCCGGTCGTGGAAGAGGTACCCCGCGCGCAGGGAGTTGGCGGCGTGGAAGCGGCGCAGGTCGCCGGTGAGCAGGAAGGAGCAGGTCATGGGCACGTTGAGCATCTTCTGCGGGTTGAGGGTGAGCGAGTCGGCGAGGGCGGCGCCGTCGAGCTTGTGGCGGTGGGCGGGGGAGAAGACGACGCTGCCGCCCCAGGCGCCGTCGACGTGGAGCCACATGCCGTGGTCGTCGCAGACGCGGCGGGCGGCGCGGACGGGGTCGTAGGCGCCGAGCACGGTGGTGCCGGCGGTGGCGACGACGTAGAGCGGGGTGCGGCCGCGGGCGAGGGCGTCGGCGACGCGCCCGCGCAGGCCCGCCTCGGACATGCGCCCGCGCTCGTCGGCGGGGACGGCGAAGACGCTGTCGGAGCCCATGCCGCAGGCGACGGCGGCCTTCTCGACCGAGTAGTGGCTCGCCTCGCTGGCGAAGAGGGCGAAGCGGTGGCCGGCGGCGCCGCCGACGCCGCGGGCGCGCGTCTCCGGGTAGAGCGCGCCGCGGGCGACGACCAGCGAGGTGAGGTTGGAGGCGCTGCCGCCGGGGCAGGTGACGCCGCCGGCGTGGGGGCCGAGGAAGCCGAAGCGCGCGGCGAGGGCGCGGGCGGTGACCCTCTCGACGACGGCGAGGGCCGGCGCCGCGTGGTAGACGTGGACGTTGGTGTTGAGCACGCCGAGGAGCATCTCCGACACCACGCCCACCGGGTTCGTGCTCGCCGTCAGCTTGTCCATCCAGCCCTGGTCCCAGGTGTTGACGCTGTGGCGGAGCAGGCCGCGCACGGTGCCCAGCAGGCCCTCGCGCCCGAGCCCCTCGCCCTCGGGGAGCTCCAGGTCCATCCGCCGGAGGAGCTCCGCGGGCGGCAGCGGGTCCGGCACGAGCACGTTGCGCGGCGGCTTCGTCGTCCCCGCCGCCGCGGGCGGCAGCCGCCCCGTGTGCTTGGTGTCGGCGTTGTCGTCGGCCGCCTTGACGTGCGGCACCACCAGCGACTTGACGGCGTCGATGAGGTCCGCGAGCTCCTCGGCGCGGCCGTGCGTCGTCGACTTGCCCCCGCCGTGCCGGCAGCTGCCGTCGCTGGCGGTGAAGGGGAGGACTTCTGCGTCGCTGCCGTGGTCCGAGGCGGGCATGGCTCTGTGTGTGTGTGTGGTAGCGTTGTTTTCTTCCTCTATCGTCGGTGTCGTTGAGCTGTTCTTCTTCCTTTGTCTCTCGAGAGAATGGACACCAAGGTGAGGGAAGACTTCTACCGTCAAGGAGACCGCAAAGTGATGATGGGATGGGATTTAAAGATGCAGAAAGTCGAATGCAGGGACACACAGCGTGTCCGAGCCTATTTGAGAGGGCCCTTTTTTTTCAGCTCGTCATCCTAGCTTTACAAGGCTCTTCGCGGAGACCGGAAACCCAAGCTGTCAGGAGGGAAACGAGCTCGAGACTTTGCCGCAAATCCCGTGCTTGTAATCAATCGCCCGCATAAGACGGAAAGACGGCCTCAATGGCGATATAGACCTGCATCGGGCTAGCCGGCGCGACTCGTCCCCTCTCCAAGACATCGGCGCGCGTCAGAGAGGGTGAGGGCTAGAGCCGGCCGGTCATTGCTACTGTCGGTGGTGTGCGTTACATGGTTCCTGAGATGGTTCTGTCCAAGTAAGAAGGGGGTGCTGTGTGTGGTGAGTGAGATCTTAGTCTGGCCGACTTTGCCGCAGCGGCCCCTAATCGTTCCAATTGATCAGAACTAGCTCTGGAATATGGTTGATGCGAAGAAGAAGACGTAGTGCATACCTCTTGTGGGCACTTTTTGTGTACGCTTGAGACTTCTTGCAAGTATAGGTGCCTCCGCAGCGTTTGACGTTCTCGCCATAGTCACAAGTCACTTGCTGCCTTTTCAAAGGACGAGCATAGTAAAGGAAATTCGAAATTATTTTACATGAACAAAAGAAAACAAGAGTTGCCGTTAACAGAGCGGTGGAAAAAAAAAAAAGCAAAAAAATCATATGCAGAGGCTATATGGAATGGAAGTGCATCGCACATCGCCGACCTCGAGGACCCTTTCCCCGAAAACTCTATGCAGCACGGCCACAATAACATGTCTATGCTATTATCATGCTACGGGGAAGAAGGGTAGTTATCGGCCTCATCAAGACATAGTCTATTTCTCCATCCTCAGAAAAACCCAAAGCGTATAAAGTTTTTCCTTGTCTATAACAAGAAACATTACATTCCCTCTCCCCTTGCCATTATCCTTGACAACTTCGATAACCCCCCCCCTTACGGAGACGGAAACCCCAATGCCGTGACTCTCTCCCCTCGGGATTCAGCTCGTCTTCCTTGTCTGCTTCTTTCATCATCCTTCTATGAAAAGGAGCCATCAACCCCCTACCCGAGCCCTGCATCTTTTTCAACATCCCTCAACCCCTGTGGAAGCGGCAGGCGATACAATCTCATCCTCGAATATAATCCATGTCGACTACGTACCTGGGGGGGGGGGGGGGGGTTTC
>JAFEME010000060.1:0-85956 GCA_018831755.1 Niveomyces coronatus | reverse complement strand
CCCCCCCCCCCCCCCCCCCCGTCTTCTCCAGCGTCTCCATGACGTCAACAACTCTCCGAAAAGGTCTGCCAACGAAACTTCAAGCTTTCTGCTAATTACGCTGCCGGATCAGACATTAGTTAGCGCCAAATAAGTAAGCTTTATTTTGGCCTCGGGGGTCAGGTTTTCTCGCATTTGGCCCAACCTAAATTACAGCCTCTAGCTAGTGTCTATTATTTATCAAGAGATTGACCCATTTACTTCTCCCTCTCCTCAATGTTTACTCCTCCAGGAATAGTTTTTCCAGTGCAGTTGACGGCGTAGTACACACTGCGCCCCGGTTTGGACGAATTGTGGTGCAAATTCCTAGGCACTGACTTGCCTTTCTCTATTAATATCGTTCATTCTCGGTCCGCTGCCCCCGTTCGGCGCAAACCTGCCTCGTTCTCCCTCATCTGAAAACCTTACCAATCTACGTCGTCACCCCGCATTGGTGACGCGACTTACACCTGAAATTCTCGCAGCCTACACATCAGAGGCTCAAGAGTCGCATCGCGTCAAGTAATATGCCCAAGATGGCTCAAGGTACGTATGGATTTTGTTGTCCGCGACAACGCATGCTTGGTCGTCGTCGAGCAGCCGCGATAGCTCCACAGTAAACCTCCGGCCTGTCTTCCTGCTTGCCTACCTCGTTCGCTTACCACAGACCCGGTAGTTTCCAATTCTATGACATGCGGCACACACTATTCCCCTCTTCTTCTCTGTGATAAAAAGACTACTTGAGATTCCTCCCTGCTTACAAATTTCGCATTGCTGCAGTGTCTACGGCCGGCAGGCTCAAGTACGCTGCCGCGCGCGACCTGCCCAGCTTTCCGTCTGCGGGCCTCAGCGAGAACGGCGCTGCTGCCAGTGCCGCTGCCAACCTTGGCTGGGCTAACCAAAAGTCACCAGAGCCCTGGCGACCCGACAAGACGTTTTCCGCATCTGCTGCCGCTGTTCTTGCCGGGGATTACAAGTCCTCACCGGCATGGGAGCCCTCCGATAACAGTGGCGCTAACAAAGCTGCGCTTTTGGCTGTCGGTTCTGCTGCCAGTTCTGCGAAGCAGCCGGCGGCGGCGTCGACTCACGACGACGGCAAGTCTGCTCACGACGGCTGGGGTAACTCCGCTGCAACTCAAGCTTTTCATGCCAGTCGATATTCTACTGCTGAGCCGCTCGGCGTCACAAGCGGTGGCTCCGCTGCTACACAAGCTTTTCAAAGCAGGGGCAACCAAAACTCAGCCATGAGTCCTTTTGCAAATGAGCCTCCGCACAACTCTCCTCTCAAGTCTACAGAGAAGCGATCGCTTGCCGCCGCTAAAGGAGCCATGTCCTCAATCAAGACCGAGCTTGTACCCCCCGCTTCCACACACAAACACAGCCACTCCCTAGAAGCCAACGCTGCATCCAGTGCTCTCAACGGCGCAAGTCTGGCGCATCGCAACTCGCTCGTGACGAGGCCCACAATCCAGGACGTTGGAGCCGTTCCGATCACCAATATGACTCGCAACATGTTCACCTCTCATCCACCAGTCAACCCCGAGACAGATCAGGAAAGAATACATCAGACGGCCGTCCAGATGGCGCGGCAGATGTACCAGCATCAGCAGAAGATGCTGGACCAGACCAAGAATCAGCAGAAGGAGGACGAAAGCAGTACGTTTGCCGGTACCTACCTAAATCTTCAGGATGCTGCCTACAAACAAGCCCAGGAGCGGCTGGCCAAACTTCACGACGAGCATCAGCAAAATCGCGAGGCACAGGAATACTATGGCAACTCCTCGTCACCCCGCCGCAAATTCTCTGTGGCCGGTAGGCTGCGACATCGTTCCTCGAGCGACCCCGAACTGGATGACAAGGCCCGCTCTCATCAGATTCGTCAGCAAATGTCTATGTTTTCTACCAAATTATCGCAGGTGGATACAGAAAAAAGAACCAAGGACCGTGAGGCTCTCCTTGCGGCTGCTCAGCGGAATGTCAAGGCGCGTCTGCAGGGTATGGATGAGAAGGTTTATCTCGAGACTGGGAAGCGTAACTCATCTATAACGGAATGGGAGGTCAAGGCTCAACAAGCAGCACAGGCGAGATCTGATACTCGTGTTGAGAAGAAGGGCAAAATCGACATCGGCGGCGGCAAATTCATGGACCCAGACGAGATCAATGCAATCGCAGCTAAAAAACTGCAGCCCATCTTAGATGACATTAACGAGAAGGCGGAGATCGAGCGTGCGCGTTTGGCCACCCTAAAAGCAGAGGAAGATGCGAGACGTGAGGAGCTTGAGAGAATTAAGGCCGAGGAGCGCAATGAGAAGGAAGATGCGAAAAAGGCTAAAGGCAAGTGACAAATTGTCGATTCTTTTCCCTCTGCTCTCGCAATAAGAAAATAACACTAACCAGTTGCAGTGGAAGAGAAGGCCGAGGAAAAGGCTAGGCGTGCAGAGGAGAAGAAGGAAGCTCTCGCAATGAAGGAGGAAGTTAGGGCCCAAAAAGCTCAAGAGAAGCAAGACCTCAAGGCCCGCAAAGAGCAAGAGAAACAGGAGAAAACTAAGCAGCAACGGCTAGCGAAAGAGGAGAGGCGTAGATCAAAGGTGGGCAGCGTTGTTATGGCAGAAGCTCAAGACTCTGCCATTGTGCCGGCTCCTGCGCATCGGGCATCTCGCGAGGATGATGCCAATGCTGGAGACGAGACAAGTGGCGGCAATGACGTTACCAATATAGACGCTGGGCGTGAAGAGCACCGGGCCGAAAACCGGGGCAACGCTAGTCATACAGGTGATGGGCTTAATTCGGTCCCTCGTAAGTCCGGAGAGGGTTCCTCGTCGTCGCAAAGGTCCAGGTCCGGCATGAAGAGCTGGATTAAGAAACGCTTCTCGGTCTCTCGGAGCAAGCCGACGACGACGACGGAGAAAGAACCCGGCGAAAAACGCCGAAGCTCTAACGGTGGCTCTTCTGGAGCCAAGGCATTGAATAAGAGCAATGGTAACCTAGATAACCGGTCATCCAGCATTCACTACGCCGGTATTGCTGGTAAGAGTGAGGGCGAGGAGGGTGAGCATCGAGGCGAGTCACACATCGCAACTCCCATCGCGGCGTCGATGGTTAGGACGAAAACGGGAGTTGAGCAAGCGCCGGCACTCGAAACTGAAACGTCCGAGGCAGAGAAGGCGGCGACGAGCGCAGCCGAGTCGAGCCAGGTCATCGAGAGGGAGGACATGACAAGTGCGTCCACCGAGGGCGCAAACAAGACGGCCGATTCACGCGGCGTCAGCCCAGTCAGTACACCATTTGAAGATGCCGAGGAACGCAGCCGAGCATTGGAACTACCGAGGGTTATTGATGTGGAAGGTCGCCGGAGCAGTAGCATCGCCCGCGATTCGCGCTTCAAGGAAGAGATGTGAAGAGGCGGTCCCAAAGTCATGCATGAGCAAAACTACGACTTGAAAAGAGCGACACAACACAAGATTTAATGGATAGCCTTGGCTATGGAAGAGTCGGCAATGTCGAACTGCAGAACTGGATCTATAATGTAATTCTAATGTGACCTGATAATTTCTTAGACAGCAGGTGGCAGGCTGGACGTTTTGTTGGTGGTGTATGTTCTAGTCGAGCGTGGTACGGAACGTGGCCATTGACCAGTAGATCTGTGTTTCTCTTTCTTTATTAGTAATGACAAAGTTTATAGCGCAAGGTCTACTGGAGATATGGAGTGATGAATCTTGACGACTGTATACTACCATGCAGCATGCTCCTACGTCCTCCAAGAGGCCAAGTCATGTGTCACTAAAACCATGCTCCGGTATATTGGCTACTTATAAGCAAGTGGCCAATATACAGATTGTGTATTACGGAAAATTCTAAAAAGTGACGGCGGCGTTGGAATTATTATTGTAGCAGTGCGTCGGGGCGACGACGTCGCTAGCGTCCTCCATGTCAGGCGGCGCGCGCTTCTCGTAGCGATTTGCGTGATTCTTTGTCCGGACAGCAGGGTAGAGGTCAATGACGAAGGAAAGAATGAATAACGTGAAGAGAAAGGCGACGATCCATTCGAGAATGGCGGCGGTGTTTCTGTGGGATGTGAATGTGGTTGCGACGAAGCCGATGGCAAGGGCGATTTCGACGAGGACGATGGCGAGCTTGAACCAGAACGAGAAACGAAGATAGCGATGTTCTCTGTGTTCTGCGCAGACGAGTCAGCTTGGAAACAATGACTTCCAGGGTGATGGATACCAAGGGAATAAAAACTGGGGATGGGGAGGAAAGCCAAACGAGCGAGACTTACTGATGCCAAGTCTCTGATACTCCCAGCAGGTGCAAATGGCAGAGAGCATATACCCGGCGAGGAAGAAGAGCAAAAAGACGTAGTGTAGGCGGTGATGATCCCTCGTGTCGAAGATAGAGAGGAGGATGAGGCCAGCGGTGCCGATGACGGCAAAGACGATGGTGAGTATGGCGAGTACGCGCTCCCCGAGGGAGCCGTTGGGGACGAGGCGGCCGCGGTGGCGGAGCCAGCGGGCGGCGAGCATGGCGGCGTCGAGAAAAACGCAGACGACGCAGGAGCCGGCGATGAAGAGGGGCTGGAGCTCGGCGGCGCCAATGTTGCTGATGTAGACAACGCGGACGTGGGGGTCCTCGTATGCGTAGGGCCGGGCGTGGTCGTTGATGATCCAGTGCAGGAGCATGCCGAGCAGCATGCCGACCCAGGCGAGGGCGGAGATGACGGGGAGCCACCAGTACGAGATGATGCCTCTGAGAGCCATGCTGTATGTGTGTGTGTGTGTGTGTGTGTGTGTGTGTGTGCGTGTGTTTCGGTAGGTACCCGAATGTGTGCGAGAGAAGGGAGATAAGAGAGATACGGTACGGGCTTCGCGATTCGTCAGCGCGAATATGCCGATCCGATGAGGTCAAATTTGTTGTGCAGTTCCAACGCGAAGCTGCCACAGATTGGTGAGTGTCGTTGCCCTGATAACTCTAAGTTTTGCCGGCTTGTCGATCGGCTTATTCTCCTTGTCAATAGTGTTCCGGGACGTAAAAAGCGGTTACTCGGATATCTACGCACGTCAGCGGTTGGCTTCACGAAGCACGCCAGAAGCAAGATCTCGGAGGTGAGCGCGAAGAAAAGACGTTCGGCCAACCATAAAAACAAGGCAACACGAGAAAGAGATATATGAAAAAAAGCAAGAGAAGGACTTTGCAAATCGGGAGAGACCGATTGAGTTTTTTTTTTTATAACTGAGTCGGTCAAAACGCACACACCATCGGCATGGAAAAGCCGGGCACGCAACGGGTTACTTGGCTACTTCGTCGTTGGTTGTTTTTTTCCTTCCCTTCTCGTCTCTTGGAGTCTGTTTGGTTCGTGACGTCAGCTTATTTCGTGGCTCGAGCAAAGCCACAACAATACCCGAAGCGTCCGCTAGGGGGGGAGGGTTAAAGTTCCGACCTACCAGGCATGCGGTGGACAAGAAAAGCGAGCGATCCATCACCTATTAACAATGGGGAAAGCGCTCGCCTTTTTTGTCCGCCACCTGCTAGGGTACACCCACTCTCTGCACAGTATATACTTAGTACCTAGTAGTTAAATTCCCAGCCCCCGCGGCGTTTGGTTGCGCTACTACTACTGTACTGCTTTTCGAAGTCTCGGAGTGGCTCAATCGGCCGCGCATGCACGATCTGCGCCAAGCCGAAAATTTTCAGTGCCATGTCGTTCAACATCCAACAGATTCGCTTTTTTGATTCGGACTTTGAAATTGTTTATCGCTGCGTGTCAGACACGCGACTTCCGCCTCTTCGGGAAGCGACGACCTAGCACGCAGCAGGCCGGTACTTTGTCATCAAGCCCAGCCCATTTCACTCACTGAAGGAGCGCACAAAGGAGGAAAAGAGATTCAGACTTTGTATAGTGGGTGCTGAAAGCTGTTTTTATACTAAAACACACACTTGATAACGTTAGTTTCTAAGCCTATTAAAATAGTATAAAATATAAAAATTGGTTTTTATAGTAATTTACTAGCTTAAAGTACGTATTATTATAGACTAGCCCTAGGCATATATAAATAGATATTATAATTCTTATTAAATACTATAGTAAGAGATAAAAGATAAAAAAAATTAAAAGTCTTAAGGTTTTTTAGTATAAAGAATATAGATATATAACTAGCCTAAGCTAGTCTAGCTTAGGCTAGCTTAACTTTACTTTTTCTATAGTATAGAGCTAGGCCTATATATTTAACTCTATTATATACCTTTTTTTTTAAAATATAAAATTATATAATATTACTAGTATAGTATAATAAATATATATAATACTATTTATATTATACTATTATATAATAACTATAGAGCATATTATACTAGTTATATAATAATATAGTATTAAGTATATATACTATATAATATATACTATATTAAAAAAACTTTACCTACTCCCTATATAGTGTTATTATTATTATTTTTCTACTATCTAGTAATAAGTATTAGGTGCTATATTACTTATAATATATACTATTTATTATTATATTATAGTAATAATTTTAGTTAATAATATATAGTTTAGAATAGAGTTATAAAAGGATTTATAGATAATATTTAAGAGAAAAATAAAGTTATTATATAGTTTTAGGTATAATAGAGTTAGCCTTTAACTAGCTCTAGAGCTTACCTAAGCTAGTCTATGCTAGACTAGCTTAGGCTAGGTTATATAATATAAGGGAGTGCCTTTTAGCACTCTAATATATAGTCTTATTACCTTCCTTTTTCTCTCTATAGTAATTAATAATAATTATAACGCTTATTTATATACGCCTACGGCTAGTCTATAATACTAGGTCAATTAAAAAAAGGAACTTATTAAACTTAATTATAATATATAAGAGAAAGGCTAAGTTATAATTTAATTAAAAAAAGAAAGCTATTAGTATTAACTAAGCTATTATTTATTTAATTTTTAGATTATATTTATTACTATATAATATATAATAATATTAGCCGCCCTTTTTCTAGTGTATTTTTAATATTTAATTATAAGTATATTAAATATAAATTAAACTTTATTAAATTAGCACAAATTAAAAATAGTAAAAGATGTCTAGCAAAGCGATTTAAGATTAAATCGCCTCTATTATATTTTTTATTAGACTATAGATAAGATTTTACTTAAAAACAGCTTAGATAATAAAGACTATATTATTATCTTTATTATTATTACTATACTTTTTAGCTATTAAAGCTATTAGGAACTTCTAAAAAGATAGTAATATAAGGAAACACTAGAGTGCCTAGGGTAAAACCTTATATTCGGTGCGCTTGGTATAGCATATAGTCGGTATTAGTACGGTGCCTCTAAGGTGGCGATAGTAGCTGGTCTTTAGCGGGCTAGCTAGCTGGCTAGCTAGCTAGCTATATTAGTATATTAGTAATGTTAATCGATTTCTACTCTTATGTATTATTAAGGTATAATGATTTTAGTAGTTAATAGTAGTACCAAAGGTACATAGGGAAGTATAGTAGCGTAGATATATAAGGATGTACCTACTATAGAGGGAGGAAAGTTAAAGGTAAAATAGTTAAAGAAATTAAGAGAATTAAGTAAATAAGAAGTATAGATATAAAAAGGAAAAACGCTTAATAATTATTATTATAATAAAGGGAAATAGTGTTATAAACGACACTATATAGGGCTAGTCTATAGTAGGCGCACTATAAAGCCATAGTCCTAGTGCAACACTAGGAAGGAAGTTATATAATAGATCATTAGATTATTAAGATAATCTAGCAATAAAGGATTATTATAGAATATAAATAATCTAAATAATCTAAGGGATAGTAGAGAACTAGATAAGTATATAAAGAATAGAGATTCTAGTAGCTAGGCAGTCTAGATCTCTACTAATTAATCTAAGTAATAGTTTTACTATTAGGAATAACTTCCTAATAGTACTTACTATATACTATAATAAACCGACTTATTAAGTATTAAGCCTACTTATATTTACCTAACTTACTTCCTAAGAAATAGACCTTTCTATAACTTATAATAAGCTACTATTATATTTTAATTAGTCCTATTTAGTAAGTTACTTAAAACCTTAAGCAGTACTAACCTTTACGATGTCTACTATAAATAGTAACACTACCACCCTAGCCTAAGTTATTATAGCGTAAGCTAAAACCATTAAGAAAATAAAATAATAGATAGAATATTTTATAAAGCAGCTAGAAGAACTTAAAACTAATAAAGGAAAGAATAACTATAGCCGACCTAAGTTCCCTAAGCTAGAGAGCTATAATAGAACTAAAGGCAATATTAGAACCTTCTTAACCTAAACTAAAGCCTACCTTAAGGTTAATAATAGTCTTAATATAGCTAAGAATTAAATTCTTTATATTAGAAACCTTCTAATAGGTAAGGCATTAGAATAGTAGGAGCTAACCTTTAGAGACTATCTTAATAATAGTTCTATAGATTAGAAAACTAAAACTAACGAAGCTTTTAAGGACTATAAGAAGTTTAAATAACTCCTTAAGAATACCTTTAGCAACCTAGATAAATTATATACTATAACTTATAAACTTAAGTCACTTAAATAAACTAGATCTACTTAGCACTATATATAAGAGTTCTAATAAATCGCTACTAAACTTAAATAGAATAATAATAGCTAAATAGAACTATTCTATAATAGACTATATAAAGATATAAAAGATAAAATCTTAAAGTAGGATCGACCTAGAACTATTAAGGCATTTATTATAAACGCTATTAAGATTAATAATTAGAACTATGCCTAATAACTTAAACATAGTAGAAAATAAAATAGGTTTTATAGATTTAAGCATAACTAACCTAATATTAGTAAATAATAAAGAGGATCTATAGTATATAGAACTTACCTAGGACCTATAGAACTTAATGCTACCTATAAAGAAAAGGGAAAGTATTATAACTATAGGAAAGTAGAGCACTTTATAAATAAATACTAAAGCCCTAAGAAATAATAAAAGCCTATATCTAAAGGATAGAAACTTTAAGCTACTAATAGAGATAAACTACTAACTAGAAACATTAGTATAACTAATAGTAAAGACTACTTCTCTAAATTAGAAAGGAATTACTTCTTAGAGAAAGAATTAGATATAGTCTATATTAAGAATAAAGATTAGGAATATAGAACTTAACCACTAGAGATTAGATTAATTAACTTATCTAATGCTTATAATTACGTTCTATTCCTATAAGGACCTAAGCTATTAGAACATCGTCTAGTTAGTGCACTATTAACTAGTAAAGGAGACCTAGAACCTATTAGAGTTATAATTAGGGGAATAGATATTATAGACCCTTACGCTCTAATTATAAGACTATATAAAGTAAAAGCACACCCTAATCTATAACTTTATCTCTTTAGCATATAATACCTAGCACTTAGCACCTAATATTAAGACTACGCTAGGATCTTATAACCCTTATGCTTATATAATAATTATAAATAACACCTATAGAAGAAATTAGAATATAGGTAGTTTCTAAAGTTTATACTAGAATAGGGATTCGGCCTATTCCTAGAAATAGATCTATAATACTAGATAATCTAGAAATATAATAAGAACGAACTTATACTATAGAAGTCTAAAAATAAATATTATACTAAGGATAATAATATATATACTATCTAAGCTATAACCTTATGATATAAGGATAGTAGAAATAGTATTATAGTAAGTAATCCGCTTAGCCTAGATTTAATTAGTATAATAGGCAGGCGATCTAGACGCCGCCTACGCTTCTATGCTCTAAAGGAACTAAGCATTTTTTAAACACTATAAGAGGTAAATTAATAGTTAGGAAAAGGCAGCTATTAGAGCAACTAAGGCCTTTCTCTTAATAGAGATCTAATTAGTCTCTATATACTATAAATATTAGCGGATATAAACACTTTATTATTACTATTATAATAGTAGGAAAAGAAACCTAAGTAATAATAGATAGTAGAGTATAAGGAAACTATATCTTACTAAATCTTATTAATAGATTTAAATTACACTAGAAAGATAAAGATAAGCCTTACTAACTTATAACTATAAAAGAAGGCATAGTAAAGTATAGCTAAGGATAAGTAGAAATAAACGTTATATAGCTTCCTATCTATATATAAGGCATAAAACACTATATTATATTAGATATTATAGTGATCTTAAGACATAATATAATATTAGGGATACCTTAGTTATAGGCGAGTAATCCTAGGGTTAACTAGAGAATAGGCTAACTCTAGTAGAATACACTAAGATATAATTATAATAATAAGAGCGGCCTAAAGAAGAAAGCACCTTAATTAAATTATAATAGGCCTCTAGGAATATATATAATTACTAGAGAGCCTAAAGCTAATATAATAGAGATTCCTAAGGAATACTTAAGATATAGTAAGCTGTTTAGTAGAGAGCTAGAAATAGGACTACTAGAGTATATACGCTAGGACTATAAGATTAAACTCTAGCCTAGTAAGGAACCTAAGTTCTATAAGACATATCCTTAAAACCCTAAGTAGGAAAAAGCACTTAAGGAGTATCTAAAGGAGAACCTATAAAAAGGATATATTAGACTATCTAAATCACTAGTAGGATATCTAATCCTATAGGTTTAAAAGAAAAATAGAGAATTATAACTATATATTAACTATTAATAGCTAAATAAGATTATAATTAAAAATCAATACCTATTACTACTAATAGTAAAAATTAAGGATAAGCTAGGAAAAGCTAGTTAGTTTACTACCTTTAACCTTAAAGGGGCTTATAACCTTATTTATATTATAAAAGGTTATAAGTAGAAAACCACTATCTAAACTATAAAAGAACATTATAAATATCTAGTAATGTCCTTTAGACTTATAAATACACTAACTATATTTTAAACTATAATTAATAATATCTTATAAAGATAACTAGATAAATTTATTATTATCTACCTTAATAATATCTTTATCTACTCTAATATACTTAAGGAACATAAGAAACATATATATAAGGTACTATAAGTACTATAGGATAATAAACTACTAGTTAAATTAAAAAAGTATAGATTTTATTAGTAGAAAGTTAAATTTTTAGGATTTAAGATCTAACCTAGAAAAATAAATATAAGCTAATTAAAGATATAGGTAATTAAAGAATAGCTAACACTAAAGACACTTAAAGAAGTTAGAGGATTTTTAGGATTTACGAACTTTTACTAGCGCTTTATATATAACTATAGTAAAATTATAATACTACTTACTAACCTTATAAAGAAAGATTAAGACTTCTCCTAGACTAGTACTAAAGAATAAGCGTTCTAAGAACCTAAGAGTAAAATTTTAGAAGAACTAGTCTTACTTATAGTAGACCTAAATAAACTATTTAAAGTTAAAATAGATGCCTTAGACTTTACTCTAGGCAGATAACTAGGATAATAAGATAAAGAAGGACGACTTTATCTAGTCGCTTTCCTCTTTAAGAAACTTTATAGACTAGAATTAAATTATAGTATTTATAATAAAGAACTTATAGTAATTATTAAAGCATTTAAGGAATAGAAACACTACCTTAAAGGAGTAAACTATAAGGTTAAGGTATTTATAGACTATAAGAACCTAACCTTATTTATAACTATAAAAGATTTAAATAAACGTTAAATTAGATAGTATAAAACCCTTATAGATTATAATTTTAAAATTATATATAGAAAAGGATCTAAAAATAGAAGAGTAGACGCGCTTAGCTAAAGAGAGGATTTAAAATTAGAAGAACTAGTAGATAACGCACTACTATTACATATTAATAAGGATAGTAACCTTATATTAGGCACCTAAGAAATTAATATAACCTAGTAAGCTACGCTAGATAATATATAGATATAATAAATTATATTAAGCGTTAAGAATAATAATACCTAAATAATTAGGAAACGAACCTATATATTATAAAGAAAGGTAAGGCTTTCTTATATAATAAATAGGAGTATGTTCCTAGTACACTTTAGAAATAACTTATTAAAGAAATATATAAACACTTATTATATAGACACTAGGGTGTAAGGAAGATAATTAATAGACTATGAAGATTATATAACTTCCTAGAAAGTAGGAAAATTATATAAATAATAATTAAGGAATATAATATATATAATAAAGTAAAATTAGGATAATACACACTATATAGTAAATTATAACTAATACTACTACCTAAAAGAGCATAGTAAATAATAACTATAGACTTTATTATTAAACTACTAAAGTCTAAAGAACTAATAATAGGAATTAGCTATAATAGTATCCTAGTTATTATTAATAAACTTATAAAATATACTTACTATATCCCTTATATAGAATCTAGTAACACTAAGGATTTAGTATATATAGTTTTTAAGATAGTTATTGCTTAATATAGTCTACTAATAAAACTAATATTAGATCGCAATAAGTTATTTACATCGAACTTCTAGAAAAGTCTTATAGAAATTATAAAAATTAAGTAGAACCTATCTATAGTATTTTATCTATAAATAGATAGATAAATAGAAATCTTAAATAAGATGCTTAAATAATACCTATAAAGCTATATTAACTATTAGTAGAACGATTAGGTAGAATAGCTACCTTTAGCATAATAGGCTTATAATAGCTCTAAAAATAAAAATATAAAAATATTACTATTTAGGACAAACTATAGATTTAACCCTATAATTAAAACATATATAGTATAGAATGTGTACGCACTAGTAGCTATAGCGTATATAGTAACTATTATAAATATATAAAAACATCTATAGAAAGAATAGATTTTCCTATAAAACTAAATAAAGTATTATATAGATAAAAAGAGATTATTAGCGCTAATCCTAGAGGAGGGGCATAAAGTATACCTTATCTATAAAAACATTAAAATAAAACAACCTAGCGATAAACTTAATTAAAAGAAAATAAGACTATTTATTATTAAATAAAAACTATTAAACACTAAATATAAACTATTATTACTAAAAGGAATTAAAATATATCTTATATTCTATATGTTATTACTAGAGAAAGCACTAGATAGTGCTATAATTACTATAAAAATTATAGTAGAAAACATAAATAAGTATAAAGTAGAAAGAATCCTTAAGGCATAAGGAAATATTAAAAATCATTATTATCTTATTAAATAGAAAAGATACCTAAATTTAAAAAACACATAGGAACTAATACATAACCTTAAGAACTGCTTATAGTTACTTAACTATTTCTACTAAAGAACGCCTCCTATTCTAATAAACTAATATTATATAAAGAACTAACGCTAAATTCTATATCTAGAGAACGTATTAATATAGGATCTAGCTCCTTAGAAGATATAGGAGGGGGATTAGAAGTCTAACAACGCTGCTCTAATTCCTCCTACTTAACACGCTCTAACTCTTTTATATTATTAATACCCTACGCGACTATATATATTATTTTCTTAAACTATAATTTCTTTTATTTTTAAAGGCAATGCACCTTTACGCTTACCCTCTCTAGTTCCTCTTCTATATCTTCTAGTTTAGATTTAGCCTTATAATACTAATTACTAATATAATAGAGCTACTATAGAGTAAGAGGATTTTTATTATAGTAAGATCGATTAAGGCGAACATACTTATAATAATAAGAGGAGTCTACTTTAGACGCCTTATAGTCTAAGATACCCTATTCCTTATAAAATAAACATAGAGGTGTGTTAATAAGCTTTCTAACTATTAATTTAAGAAGGGCGTTTTACTTATCTATTTTATAAGAAACTTTTTAAGAACGAATAGAAGGCCTTATAATATAATTAGCTAATATAATAGTATATAATAATATAAAAGGGAAATTATATAGATATATAGGCGGCCTAATCTAAGGGCCTTAAGGATAAGACCTATAGAGAAGGAGTATTATATTATAAATAATACTATATAAGGCTAGTCTATAGTAGGCGCACTATAAAGCTATAGTCCTAGTGTAACACTAGGAAGGAAGTTATATAATAGATTATTAGATTATTAAGATAATCTAGTGATAAAGGATTATTATAGAATATAAATAATCTAAATAATCTAAAGGATAGTAGAGAACTAGATAAGTATATAAGGGATAGAGATTTTAGTAGCTAGGTAGTCTAGATCTCTACTAATTAATCTAAGTAATAGTTTTACTATTAAGAATAACTTCCTAATAGTACTTACTATGTGCTACGATAAACCGACTTATTAAGTATTAAGCCTACTTATATTTGCCTAACTCACTTCCTAAGAAATAGACCCTTCTATAACTTAGAATAAGCCACTGTTATAAATAGCTATTCTTTATATATTTAAGTAGCTAATCTACTTTTCCTTACTTTTTAAATTATATAGCCTATTATATATAAGCTAGGAAGGCTGCTAGGGAGGCTAGGGAAGCCTATATAGCTTCCCTATATACACTTCCTTAACACTCTATAATAACTTAGGATCCGCTAGTATTAATTAGATAGTTTATATACTATTAGATAGTCTAGAATTAGAGCATTCTAATAATACTAAAATTAGGTTATATACTTAAGAATTAAGTTATTAGGGCTTAGTTATAGACTACGACTATTTTTATATTATAATATAATTGCTTCTTTTATAAATATAGGGTGCTCTTATTATATAGTATAGTTAATAGTATAATTAGCTTATTAGTCGGTTAGTTAATAAGATACTAGATATGTTTCTATATATACTAATAATAGTTTTATTAGTAGGTAGTAAATTTAATATTATAGTTATAGAATAAATAGAGGACTTTTTAGTATAACTAGGCGTACCTTAAGACGCTTTATAGTTATATAATTATTAATATCTTTTAGACTAATTTCTATAGTGCCTCTAGCTAGGTTTAAACTAATCAACTTACATATTTACCTTTTTAAATAGGTAAAATAAAGCTAACCTTAGTAGATAACTACTTTAGTATAAAAATATAAAGACTATATTATAAAAAGTATTATTAAATATCTATATAGTATTATTAATATACTAATTAGGCTCTACGTCTATTTAGAACTATTAAGAAGATATTAAAAATAAAAAAAACTAAAAGTCCTAAAGAAAACCTTTATCCTTAGTATTAAGAATAGTATAGAAATAAAGTAGTATCTTAATAAGATTGGTATAAAGACACTATATAATCTATAATAGGTTATATATTATAAAAGAAGAAAATAAAGTAAAGTAAATAAAAGATAAAATATTAAAAACAGTTTATATATAGGATAGTATAAATAGATAAAGAAAAGTAAGGTCTAGGTAGATATAAGATAGATATAGATAAAGGCTATTATAAAAATAGTATAGTATAATATAGGATATTATATATATTATATTAATATTTAACAAACCTTATAAAAAATAAAAAATAAGTAAAAGTAAAGGCTAAAGGTATATTATAGTATACCTAGTCCTATATTAGGTCTAACTTAGGCCTAATATAAGTAGTTTAAAAAGGTAGAGATTATAAAAACCTTAAAGAAAGCCTTATATTTACTAGCTAATTATAGGAATAAAAACACACTTTAGCCTTTTTTTAATTTTTCTCTTCTTTATTATTAATAGTAGTAGTAATAACGCTAGGTAAATTATCTTTCCTAGCTTTCTTTTTAACCCTTCTTATTATTCTAAAGGCTTTTTAAGGTTTTATCTAGTCCTACTAAGGATTAAGTAAAGGTTTGAAGGGTATATTTTTCTTTAAGATCTAGTTAAGGCTAGTTTAAGGCTATATTAATCCTAGATAGCTAAATAAAATACTATATAAATTCTTAAAAAAAATAAATAAAATAAAAACTATAGTAAGTTATTCTTAGTCTAGGTCTGCCTCTCTTTTTAATTAGGGCTAAGCTAATAAGATTTAGTCTTATAAAAAAAAGTTTAAAAAAATATTTTAAGCCCTACCTTATATCTAATATATAGGCTATTTTAAGTCTATTAATAATACTAACTAATATAACTAGATATATAAATCTAACTATTACGACTACTACTAATAATATAGTAGCTATATAATAGCTTACTACCTTAGGCAGTAAGCTAGGCTAGTGCTAGTAGTCCTATTCCTTTCTTTTATATTTTTTAAAAAAGATAGATTAATAAAGAATTAAGAAGTAATTACTAACGTCTAGACATTAGAATAAGTAGACTAGTTATCCTAATACTAATTAGTAGTTAAATAGATAGAATTAATTATTCTTTATTTAACTATACCTAGAAAAAGGTAAAAATAGCTTTAACTATAGAAGAGTAATAGACCCTATAAAAAATAGCTTTATAAGGCCTAAAAGCTAAAAGTATCTCTTCTAAGGCATCCTAATAGTTAATTAGTAGCTAGCATTACCTATTAATACTACTAGAACTATAACTATTCCTCTTAGTCCTCCTAATAGACTAGAAAAAGCGCCTTAAAGAACTAAATTATACTAATAGTAATAAGGTAAGTTAACTAGATAAGGAGTAGGTAAACACTATTATATTTTATATACTACTACTAAATATATACTAGTAGTTTTATAGTAAGAGCCTCTAGGAGCTACTAGCTAAGGAATATAACTATTAGATAATAGAAATATAGAGACAAGTTAATAGACAACTCCTACTTAAGCTCTAAGACTACCTTTATTAATATAATATCTTAGTCACCTAAAAAGTAGGCCTTACGATCTATAGCGCCCTTAACGACTATTTCTATTAATAAAGCTAGTAAGAAGTTATTAATATAGCCTAAAAAATAAGTATAATAGTAGATAATAATAGCTACTAATAGCTAGGACATTTAGCGTCCTAGCTACTAACTATTAATAAGGATATTAATGTTTTTTAGGCCTAAGCCTATTAAGATACTTCTAACTAGTATTCTTAAGCTAAGAGAGCCTAATAAGGCCTACCCTATACCTTAATATAGGATATATACTATACTAGTAACTACTAAGCATAAAAAGGATTTAAAGGGTATAGTAGTAGTCTCTCTAAGACTCTATCTAATATTATAAAGAGTATTATAGAGACTAAAAAGTATACTAGCCGCTAGAATAACTTTCTAAATATAAAGCTATAAGGCTTTATTAACAACTCTAAGAGGATAAGCTAACTAGGGAATAAACTAGCCTATATATTTTTATTTATACTTACTAGCCTAGCGTATAAGTTCTATATCTATAACTTATTAGAAGGATAGGTCTTATATATTATAATAGTTATACGCCTAAAGAAACGCTTTAAGCTATCTATTATAGTTAAAAAATACTATAGTAAGTAGTAAGTACTATCCTTATATACTATTATTTAATAGAATCTAGGAAAATCGATCTCTTAGTGCCTAGAAATATATATAAAAAAGATCTAGTAACTATATTTAGGGATTTTTAGTAAAAGAAAAGGTAATAATAAGCTATCTAATATAAAAAGAACGCTCTAAAGCACTATAATAGGTATACTAGTATGCTTAGTAGCCCTAATTAGGCCTACTAATACTTATAAGGGCTTAATTATTAACTTATAATAGTGTGTTACTATATATAAAAGTATATAGCTAGTAAAGGAATAGTTCTATATTAATTGCTAATTCTATAGAAAACTATTTCTATAGTAACCTAGTAAGCCTAGAAAGAAGTGCTTTATCTACTAAAAAGAAAGCTACTAGTTAACTAAGTATAGTAATTAGGAATAGAAAAACACCTAAGAAAAGTAGTAATAGAGCCTCCTAAATAGATTACTACCTTCTAATTATTATTTCTAGGCCTTTTTACTAGAATTAAAGGGTTATAAGCTAGAAAATAGTAAGGATAACCTCTAGGAAGCCTATAATATATTCCTTACTAGCTATAAGTTAGATAGTAAGGAATAGACTTAGTTAGATAATAATAACTTCTATACTTTTTTCTTAGGCGCTACTAAAGTATTCTATAGTATTACTTAGTAGGACCCCTAGTAAATACTCTAAGTGCTTTTAGTAAGCGCGACTTACTATTTACTTAGCTATAAGGACCTATATGCGCTAGTAAGCTCTACTATATTCCTCTATAAAGAGCGCTATTTAGAGCGCTATTTCTAGGGGATCTTACCTAATACTAGCGCTATAGGTCCTTTAACTGCTAGAATCTACTAAGTAGAAGCCCTAATATACTAGATACTAAGCCTATTAATTAAACCTAGTAGTTAGGCTATAGTATACTTTAGAGTAGGTTCTACTATAGCTATTAAAACTATTACTATCCCTACTATTTTTAGAAGAATCACCTTTTAGGTGCTACTAATAGCTACTTTATTCCTACTTTTAGTTATTAATATAGATGCCTTTAGTATTAAGCTAGATAACCTTAAGAACTAGCTTATCTAAGGCACTACTAAAGTGCCTATTATCTACTAATAGAGGTATCCCTAGTAGCTATTAAGCGCTATAGAGTCTATAGCCTTTTACCTTATAAAAAGATAGCTATACTAGCTATACTACTAGTTTAGCTATCTTTCTATAAAGCACCTTATAGACCTACTATTATAGATAGATAAGGACTTTAATTAGAAGGCTATAAGTAAGATACTAGTAGCCTATAAGTAGTACTAACTTACTATAAAAGCCCCTAGTTATTTCTATTTTATACTATAAGATAGCTATAATTTTAACTATAAAATTATAGCTAATATACTAGTACTAGATAGCTATCCTATACTTTATATTATTAATATAGCTATAGCGTTCTAAGCTACTAAATTCCTATAAAACAACACTAGCGCACCCTCTAAGACCGCTAAGACCCTCTAGGACAACCTCTATATATACTAGATTAATAGCTACCTTAGGCCCTTTAACTAAATTATTTATAACGCTAGAAAAAACTTCTCCTCTACTAAATTTAAGGCTTATACTAAAGGCATAGAAATTTAGGTATAATAAGTGCCTATTAAAGCTTATAATAGCATAGATAAGGTTAAAAGATATTATAGCCTACTATATTAAGCTTTTAATATTATTAGTAAGAAGCTAAAAAACACTATTTCTACTAAAAACTATCTATAAATAGCTATAAAGGCTATTAATAATACTACTAGCCCTAATAGACTAGTACTAACCCTACTTATATTTAAAGCATTTCCCTAAATATTAGCTAACTTACTATTAATAGTAATAGTAGCCTAATAGGCTAAAGCTATCTAAAAAGCCACTATTAAGGCTAGATAGCTACTTACTAAATAGTAGGTTAATAATACGCTAGCTATATATAATAGACCTAATATATAGCTGCTCTATAAGCTACTACTATAGTTATAGGTGCTTATATAGTAAGAAAAATAAGGTTAGATAGGACCTTTCCTACTAGTAGCTATAGATAGTAAGACCTATACTATTACCACCTCTAATAGTACCTATTAGTTCTATTTAAAAGCTATATAGCCTTTCTAGTAAGAAAAAATAGAACTAAGCTATAATAATAATACCCTATATACTAATATTAAGGTCTAGCTTCTATTTTTCTAACTAGAAGAGTAAGACTATAGGATAGAAGCCTTTATTATAGCTAAGAAATAAGCTAACTTTAATTTAGCGATCTAATTACGCTAATAAAAGCTTATTATAACGCCTAGTGACCTATTCTAGGCGTCTAATAAGGCTAAAGTTAATAACCTCTTATACTATAATGTCTTTAAATTCACTAAATTCGACCCTACTATCTATATAGGCTAGATCTTTAGCTCTTATATAGTATATAAGATAAAGGGTTAAGGCTTATTAACCTTTTATAAAAAGTCCTAACTTATATTATAAAGCTACTAAGATAAAGGTAAGGATAGTATCTTTATTTAAAGCCCTATAATATAGTAGATAAGCTAACGCCTTATCTTTATAATTATACCTACGCTGCTAGCCTAGGGCCTTACGCTCTAGATCTAGGATATTACCTAGGCCTATATCTAGTCCTCTACTAACCTTTAATATATAATTCTAGTATAAGTACCCCTTTAGATTTATAATTTATACTTTAATAATACTATTATAATAGTCTATAAACTACTATATAGTATTACTAAGGTAGGCACCTACTAGTAGTTAACCTACTTAGCCTACTATTAGTAAAAGCTTAGGATAAGTATATTAATATATAACCTTTATCTTTTAATTACTAATGGTAGTAAGTTTAGTATTATTAGTATATAAATAGATAACACCCTAGGGCCTAGCACTATTAGTTTTAGTAATAAAGAGTATAAAGAGCTTAATAAAGTAAAACTATAGGCTAAGCCTAAAGAATTCCTTTACTAAGACTATCCCCTAACTTTTAATAGCTACTAAATTAAGCTACCTAATAATAGTACCTTAAGAATCACCTAAAAGGGCTAGTCTTTATATATCTTTATTCTATAGTCTACTAAAGAGTATATTAAATAATATATATAAGGTGCTTATATTATAATAATGTACTAGCTAGAGGCAACCTATATACTCTTAGTTACTACGTAGCATTAGGACTTAGCTAAAGAGGATTTCTAACTACTTATATAGCGCCTCTAATAGTAAATTAATAATACTAATTAAGGTCTAAAATATATCCCCTTATAGCTATTAGAAGCTATACTATATATCTTTATAGATAGCTTATTTACTAATAATAAGGACCTTAGCTTATAGCTAGGATATATTATTCTACTTAGTAATAAAGAGTCTAGTAGAAATAATATACTATTACTTACTAGTAATATTATCTACTAGAGCTCTACTAAGTTAAAATAAGTTATAAGAAGCGCCCTAGCTTCTAAGCTCTATAGTATAGTCCTTAGGGCTAATATTAGCTATACCTTTACTATAACCCTTTAGTAGGTCTCTACTAAGCTTAAGCTACCCCTAGTACCTATAGTTATATATATAGACTTACTATTTTTATATAAATGCCTTATTAAGCTTAGTATAACTAAAGAAAAACGCCTAATAATCGACATTATAGCACTACGCTAGAGCTATAAGCGCTAAGAGCTTATAGAAATACGCTAGATTAATAGTACTAATAACCCTACTAACACTATAATAAAATAATCACCTAACTAAGTACTAAAGACACTAATAGAGACTAATAGAATCACTCTTTATATATAGGGTTAGGTTGACTAAACCTTACTAGACTAGTAATAGCGCTACTACTACCCTAAGAGCCTATTTTTTCTTATTTTTAGCGTTATTACCTTAGATTTCTCCTATTTTTCTTATCTATTATACTGCCTAAATGCCCTTTATACCCTTATTTTACTATTATCCCTTTTATTTCCTACTAAATCCTTTTATTTAGCCTACTTATACCTCTTTATAGGCGGTCCTAATATATTTTAAGATAAGGTTTAGTTAATTGTATATATTAGAGGATACTATCGCCTTATAGCAGCTAGTATCCCCTTTCTAACGTATTTAAAGATAAGGTTTAGGTGATTATATATATTAGAGGATACTATCGCCTCTATAGCTACCTATAGGAAGTCCTATAAAGACACTATAGTTAAATAAAAGCCCTCTATATAAAGTATAACTAAGACCCGCCTACCTAGACCGCCTAAATAGTACCTATATTTATTTCTAGCGCACTAAGCGCTATAACTAACTAAATTAGCGTTTTTAGTAATATAATTTAGTAGCTATAGCGCCTAGAACGCCTTATTTCCTTTATTTTCTTTCCCCCTAGAAGCCTATATAGCTATAATTAATAGATATAGTGCTAATAGTCACTCTTTAGAAGCCCCTAACTACTATAACTACTAAAAATAAAGATTTTAGTTAAGATATTAGCATTTAGGCCGCTGCCTTTTAATTACTTTAGCGCCTCTAGCGCTATATCCTAATTAAATTAATACTCTTAGTATTACTATTAGATTAGTATAGCACTTCTAGCGCTTTAATTTAACTACTATAGCACTCTTAAAGCCTTAATCTTATTTCCCTTAGAACCTTTAAACTACTATAGTTACTAGCTATAAGGCTATTAATTAATTTACTTAGCGCCTCTAGTGCGCTAAATTTAATTAACCTAGCGATTCTAGCGCCTTCTAGCTACTTTCTAGAGCTTTAGATTAATTAATTTAGTATTACTAGTGCCCTAGCTTAATTCCCTTAATAGCTAGAAAGCCCTCTAAAGCCTAATATAAATTATTCTATAGGCGCTATTAAGCTACTATAGCTAGCGTATTATTAATTAATATAGTTCTAATAATGCCTATAGAGCACCTATATTAATTAACCTACTAGGCTATATTTGCTAATAGCTAGCTAGTTAAAGGATTTTTAGGAGACCTACCTAGGCCTGCCTAGGTCTGCCTAACCTGCCTCCTTTATATACCCTATAACCTCTAGGGTAGATAGCTGCCGCTCTATAATATTTATGCGCTACTTTATACTTCTTATAAAATTTATTTATATATATTTTCTAAAAAATTAACTTATAGCTCCTAATTTTTATACTAAACTAGTATTCCTATATTTTATTAGTTATACCTTATACTATTTAATATAGCTTAATAAAATAAATTAAATAGTATTAAAATTATATATAATAGATATTATTTAGCTTAGATAAAAAGGCTTAAAATATAGTAAAAATAAAGATATCTTTATTTAACCTTTTAGCTACTAACTAACTATACTAAAACCTATACTATTAGAATTAATATAATAAGATAATTTAAATAGTATTACTTTTTTTATAATCTAACTACTTTTAGTAAAGTTACTAATAGTATAGGGTAAAAATCCTACTAAGACGCTACCCTATAGCTACCCTATACTAGGAGCTATCTTAATAACTATTAAGCTAATAATAATAGTAAGGCCACTATAACTATAACTAGGGTTTATTATGACCTAGTATAGGATACCTACCCTATATCTACCTTATACTAGACCCTACTATACTATAAAAGAAAAGATAGCTAGTGTTATAACTACTACTAATAGTATAGTAGCTATATAATAGCTTACTGCCTTAGGTAGTAAGCTAGGCTAGTGCTAGTAGTCTTATTCCTTTCTTTTATATTTTTTAGGGAAGATAGATTAATAAAAAATTAAGAAGTAATTACTAACATCTAGACATTAGAATAAGTAGACTAGTTATTCTAATACTAGCCCTTTCTTAGACTATAGCTAGTCTAGGTCTAGTACTTATCTATTAGCTATATATATATTTATATATACTAATTATATAGGTTAAAACTAGATCTATTACTATATAGGTCCTATTCTATCCTTAGTTAAAGTTTAATACTAATCTATTATAGCTTAATACTAAAGCTGTTAGGCACTATTTAGGGCCCTTAGTTCTCTCGACTCTATCGTTAAAAGATACTATATACTTATCTAAACTAACGCTAGACGAGCCTCTACTCTTAGCTAAGTAAATAACTAGTAGGATAGTATTACGTCTAAAATAACTATAGTCTAGTTAGAAATAAAAGGTTATTAATTATTATCTCTCCTCTAAAGTTCCTTATAGACTGTTTTTTCTAACTAGTAGGGCGTTAGAAATAACGCCTATTATAATATATAATAAGTGCCCCCCCTTTAAATAAAAATAGCAATATCTACGTTATAAAATCTTAAACGTATAGTAAAAATTAGCCTTATATTTAAAAATTATAAAAGTATAATAAAATTAAGGAAAAGAAAATTATAAGTAAAATATTATAAAACTAATAGATCTAACCTATAAATATAGGCCGTTATATAGTAAATTTTAGCGCTTCTAGCGCTAGAATTAGAGGAATAAAAAATTAAAATAGCTAGTGCTTTATAATAAGAAATAAATAAAAACTAATAATTATAGGCTATAATATAGTAGGCGCGGCTATAGAATAGGAGATATTAGATATTAAATAGGTTGTCTTTTAAAGGAGTAGGCTTTTTAGTTCTTCTTAGTAACGGCTTAGGTTTTTTATTTAGTCCTAGCGCTAAATTTATCATTTCTCTTATATAGTTGCGTTTAAGTAAGGGCTTAGTGTCTAGCGTAGGCGCCTTTATCTAGGTTATAGGCTTATTAGTCTTACTTTTTTTACTATCCTTAAGCTTTATAACTACTATATTAATATTATTAAATTAGGTAAGAATTTTATTAATATTAGTATATATTTTATTTATAGCCTAGATATATAAGTTATATACTTCTATCTAAGCCTTATCTTCTATATCTATTTTAGCCTTAAGGCTAATAAATTTTAATATATACTTATTAAAATAGTCCTTAAGTAATCGCTTACCCTCTTATAAATCTATAATTAACTATACTACTTTTTAGCCCTATTTATAAATTTTATTAATTTACTTATTCGCTTTCTTAACCTTACTAAGTGTATTAGTAGCGATTATAAGCACACTATAATTATTAGTAGGAATAGGGACATTACTAGAATACCTACTTCTAGTAGGCTATTAAATAAGGATTTTATAAAGGTTAGCGCGCTATATATTAGATAATACGCTAGTAACTAAGCTATTTAGAACTAATATAGGGCTTATAAATTTTAACGCTAGGACCTACGCTTTTATTAGGAGAAGGGCTTTAAAATACTTATAATTATTATGTTTTAAGGTATAACCGCTATTAAGGTAGACTTTTTAGGCCTAGGCGACGCTATCTTTAATATAGTAAGCTAGATTAGTGCTAGTAACGTTCTTAATATCGTTAATATATTAGCTTTTTCTATTTTTATCTTTTATAAAGAAAATATCTTTAATAGCGGCTATTATAATATTAATCTTATTAGTAACCTCCTTTAGATGCTTTTTTATTATATTAAAGGTGTTAAAACCGGCTAAATAGTACTACTATTAGAGATTATAAATCACTTTATCGTAAGTCTAGGGCTTACTACCTTCTAGCTAGGTAAGATTTCTAACGTATAGCTTACTATAGTCCTATATAGGCTTATTAAAAGTGACTTTTATAGATATATAGTTATTACCTAAAAACATAGAGTATTTCTAGTTAAGCACTAATAAAAAACTATGTTTTTATATATTAGTAGTAAGAACTAAGGCTATGTCCTAGCTACTAGGAAGGATCTTACCTAATAGCTTAGGGTGCTTACCCTTTATCTTACCTTTACTAACTTCTATAGGTTATTTACCTAAGCAGCGGTGTTTTTTAACAATAGGGCCTATAGTAACTTTATCTTTACTATTAGATTTATCGCTTTTATTATTATTTATAGTAGTAGTATTATTAGTCTTCTTATTATCTTTAGCGTTTCCCTTTTTTCCTTTAGTATTATTATTATTATTATTATTATTATTATCGCCTAGGGCGCCTAATTAGGAAGGATTAATATTATTTTCCTTATTATTAAAGATATTTTTAATTTTATTATTTATAGCTTTACTACTAAGAATTCTACTTATAGTAGCGTTATATTTATTAGATATAGCTAGGTTCTAGCTAGCCTCTATACTAGCGATAGTGTTAGTTAATATAATATTATAAGGATCTATAGTGTTAGTATTAGAAGCTATAGCTATAGCGTTAGTTTCTATATTTATCTCTATAACTCTTTACTATTCTAATTCTAGTAACTCTTAGTACTATTATTCCCTTTCCTCCTCTCTAGTGTAATATCCTATTAATAGGGCTTCCTACTATTTATTAAAGTTAGTCTTAGGTCTATTAGGGTTAATAGTCCTAGCGGCTGCTTTAATAAAGAGGTCATTAGGGTTAATAGGTTAAAGTAAATACTCGTCCTAATTTACCTTCCCTTAGAATATTATAGATTTTTCTTTACTAGATTTAACGCTAGGCACATTAAATATAATAGTGCGTTATTTATTTTTATTATTAGCGGCTTCTTTAGGTTTAGCGTAGTTATTAAGTATTAACTATATAAGGCGGTTAAGTATAATAGCGCTATTACTAAATTTTAGGTTAGTAAGTAATCTAATAAATTAGCTAATAATAGGATTATCGCCTATACAATTATCTTTAATATAGCTATAGCTATTTATAGCGGCGACGTAGCTAGCGATTCTAACGGCTAGGTAGGTAGAACTAGTAATATAAGGTAAAATATAATAAATTAACTTAGTCTAATAATAAAAAATAAAAGATAGGATAATAGGGACGAAAATAATATAGTATAGCGTAAATTCTAATAGTTATATAGAGGAGTAGTAGAAAGGATAATATAAGAGGTAAAAGGATAGGCATAGGAAGGAGCTATTAGGTAGGGAAGAAGTAAGAAGTCTATAGTTAAAGCTAGTAAGAATAAGCTATATAAAGGGTAATATTAATATAAAGTGACTTTAAATAATAAGTAAAATAGATAATTATAAGGTAATAATATAGTAAAGAATATAGGGGATAACGCTAGTATTAATAGTGCTTATTTAAGCTCTATATAGGCTAATTCTAATAAAGAAGGTTATGCTTAAGTAAATATTTATAAAGCATTTCTTTAGCGCCGTCTTTAAGCTTAGATTAGTAAATCTATAAGTTGTTTTTATCTAGGAAACTATGCTATTTAATAAGGAACTAATATTAGGTGTTATAGGTCTAAGCGTCTTTATAAGTTATAATTCTTTTAAGCTCCTAATGCTCTTTACTATTTATAATAAGGGCTAGGGCGGTTTCTACTATACGATTAAAAGGATTAGGACCCTAGATCGGTTTCTATAACTAGGCGATGTTTACTATAGGGTAGACATAACTATTAGTATAGAGGTTAATTTTAAAAGTGTTTAGGCTAATACGATTAAGGATATAGTATAGGCTAGTATAGGCTATAGACTATTTTTTCTTTAGGTTACCTAGTAATTTATAGCCTTTATATAGTTATAAATAGACCTTATTGCTAATATAAAGGTTTAGGATCGTTCTACCTTTATTATAGTAAATTTTTACTAACGCTATACTAGTATTAATAGAGAGTTATGCTTCTTATAAGTAGGTATAGCATAAGCTATTAAGTAAGTTATTAGTATAACATTTTACGTTAGGGATGCGATTTATAATAATATTAATAATAGAATTTAGGCGAAAACTATAGAGTAGTTCGTTTAGGGATTATTAAATTAATTATATATAGATATTATTTAAATAGTGTTATAATACTAGTAGTAGAAATAGCTATAGTACGGTTAGGTTTATTATTATATAGTACTATATTATAATTTCTACTATTTAATTTTTTCTTTCTAAAATACTATCTATCTAGGGGTAATATAGAGTTAATATAAGCTTTATAATGTTTAGGGTGGTTATTATCTTAGTCTAAATGGCAGAAATAAACTTTAGATCGCGATCGCTAATAATACGCTATAAGAGTCCCTAGTTATATATTATTAGGTATTATAATACTATAATAGCCTAAGATTTTACTATATAGTTATTATTTCTAGTAAGTAGTATAGTATATTTAGAGAACTAATTATTAACTAGATAGAGAGTGTTAAGAGAGTTATAGCTATTAATTACCTATATAGTATTAATTAATAAAACTAGTAGTAGGTTAGTAATAAAGTCTAGTATAATAGTATAAAAGGGCGTAGGTAGATATAGGAGTAGCATTAGTTTACCTAGTAGTAGGTTATAATTAATAGTATTTTCTTTATAAGGGCTATAATAAGCTATATAAAGGCGGATCTACTAGTTAAGGCTATAAGTAAAGACATTAGAAAGTTTAGTATATATTCTATTTATACTAAAATAGTGCTTATTATTATATATAGTAGTAAGGAGAGGGCGAATTTTAAAGAATAGTATATATAGTTTTTACTGCCTAGTAGGGTTAATAAGGTAGAGCAATCCGTCTAGTGTTTACTCCTATAGTCCGATTAGCAGCTAAGGCTACTTCTACTACTAGGGATATAGATTTTATTATTAGGCCTTATAATTCTAAAGGTATTTAGATACTTTTTATAGGTAAATATCTTTCCTATATCCTTTAATTATCTACTATTTAAACGCTAGATATAAAGTAGTGTTAATAGTAGTAGTACTAAATACTACTATCGACTTACTAAGTTTATTATATTAGCTAGTGTTTATAGTTCTATAGAGCGGCTAATGTTAGGGTAGGCGTAAAAGTGCGTTTAGCATAACGTTAAGAACGCCTAGTATATAAAAAATATATAATTAAAACTATAATAGGTAGTTAGCTATACTTACTAATTTTAGATTTACTTTATTTAAGTCTATTATAGTAAGAGATATATAGGTAATAATATTCTTTATAGCACTATAGTTAGTAATAATATTTATTAGTTGCCTATTTAATTATATTATAGTTTCTATACTATCTATCCTAACACTATAACCTTTACTTCTATTAATATATATGCTTATTTAACGCTTAAGGTTAGTTATAAAAAGAAAAGGATTAGTTATATTTAATATAGTAGGATTAATTAGCCTAGGATACTCTAACTATCCTATTTAATATAAAGTTAGAATATAAAGAGGCTAAAACCTTACTTATATATATTAATTTTAATAAATAAAGGATAATTAAGATTATAGTGCTAGAGGAAAAATTATATTAATAGGAAAGATTAGAGTTTTTTAAACGCTACTACTTCTAATTCTATTAGTTTAAACATAACTTTTTATATTTTTATCTTTTAGATAGGTTTTAATAGTCTAGTAATCTTAGCGCCTATATTATAAAGCTACTTAAGAAACGCTGTTTTTTACGCTTAGAGCGGTTTAAATAACGTTATATACTATAGTATGCTTAAGCGAATAAATCCTACTATGCTAATAAAAGTTTCTAGCTCTAATAGGTTTATTAGTATTACTATTTTAGTAAATATAATAAGGCGTTTATTAGTATTTTAGATACTATTACTATTTATAATAAAGCTAAGTAATTATACTAATAAGAAGCTAATAAACGATTTCTTTAGGGAGATATATAGCTATTTTTCTTACGCCTAGGTAAGGAATATATATAAGTGCTTAATATATTCCTCTTATATAGTAGATAAGATAAGGATATTATTAATAAATATATAGATAAAAGGGTAGTCCTAGAATAGGTTATCTATATAGTGTTATATATATAGTAGTGTGTTTTAGAATCCTATAAGTATAATATTAGAAACTTTAAGGCTATATTTAGAAATTATAACTATATAGTTTTAATTAAGAGGGTAGATACTAAATTAGAAATAAAAGCTTTTACTATTAAACATTAAGTAATACTTATTACTATAAACGCTAGAAATTATATTGCCCTAGTCTAGTAGGGGATATATATTAGGGATCGTTATTACGTTAAGTAAGTATAGGTCTACTACTATATAGCTTTTTTTAATACTATTAGCTATCTACTAAACTATAAATGCTAGATATATAATAGACATAGGGTTAAGCATTAAATTAAGCTTACTAGTTTTATAGAGGTAATTATAAGCATTCCTATATCTATATTAGGCATATCTATTAATAGGGGCGTGTCTTATCTTAGCGCATAGGGTTATGCCTATATTATTAGTTCGTCTAGGAAAGAGGTGACTTAGTATATATATTCTATGCCTATATATAGCTAGAGTTAACTAAGGCGCTAATTTTTTTAAATATATAATGGTTTCTTTAACTAGTTATAGACTATAAGTATTTCTAGGGTGTAACTATTAATAGTAGCGTCTAGTATACTATCGACTTTAAAGAGAAAGTACACTAATATACTCGCCTCTAGTAACATTATAGTAGTTCTATCTAACTATATCGTTATAAGTAGCCGCTACTACCTAAAATAAATTATATAGTCGACCTTTAACTTTACTATATATGCTTAATCTTACTAGATTAGTTAGAATATATAGGCGTATAACTTAGCGTTTTAAGCGCTATATATAGTAACTCTTTCCTTAATATAGTCTATTTATACTCTATATTTATATAAGAATAAGTTACCTAAAAGGAGCTTTAGGCTAAGGCCGTTAATTATATTAGCGCTAACTATAAAGTATATAATAATATCCTTTATAGATAGTCTTCTTTTAGCGTAGAAGTTAAATATAGCGCGCTCTATAACCTTAAAGGACGACTTTACTCCTTAGACTAGTTTTACTAGCTATAGTTTAAAATAAACGTTTAAACTATTTACTTAGAGCTATATTTTATTAATAAAAGAGGTAGAAACGCTACTATCTAAGTAAATATTAAATACCTTCCTATTAATAGCGAATTTAATTAGGAGGCGTATATAGGTTAGATAATAGCGTTCCTAGAGGGCTTCTATGTTAGGTCTTAGAATAGCTTTAACTACCTTAGCTAATTCTACTACTAGTTTTAACACTATAGTAAGAAGAAAAGCTATATCTATATAATTATTACTAGTAGTCTAATCGTTAAAATAGTTAGTATGCCTATTATCGCTATTAGATTCTATATCTTTAATTAAGGTGTATCTATATTACTTAAGGCTCTTAATTTTAGTAAAGATATTATCTTTATTAGACTATATTATATAGATTTTCTCCTATAAGTGTGTCTACTTTAGCTATTACTTTAGGAAGCTTTACTATCTATTAGCTTAGTTAAATTGCTAATTCTAGTGTTTCTTATATAGCTTAAGGAATAGTTCGCTATAATTAGATTAGTCTAGCTATAGGGCTAGGCTTAATTAGTAGGCCTATCCTTCTATGCGTTTATTTTAATAGAAATAGCGGTTATACTAATAGTTCTAGCCGTCTTATTAAGATTAATTAACTTAATGTCTATTGCGCGCGCTACTATTTATAGCCTAGTACTGCCTCTAGGGGCGGTACTTCTACTAGAATTAGTGTCTATCCTAGTATATATTAGTCTAATTAATATTACTATTACTATTACTTATACTACTTATATAATATCTCTAGGATAGTAATAAGCGACGTCTATATAGTTAGGTTTATCTATTATACTATTTATAAAGTATATTCTATTAGAGGTTAATTTTACTTAAAATGCCTAGGATAGCTATGTTTCTATTAGGCCGCTTATAGATTATGCGTAGGATAGATAGCAATTTCTACTAGAATCGTTAGATAATTATAAGTAATAACTAGTTACTTAGCGCTTCTATGTATTCTTTAAATTCTATAAAAATAACGTCTAAGGATCGTTTTTTTCTAAGCACGTTAAGTATATACGCGTTATTTACTATCTACGCTTAGGCGTCTATATAGTAGATACTAAACTTATCCTATAGAGCGGCGAAAAATACTATCTTATTCTAAAAAAGATAAGTTCGCTCTATTAGATCTACTTAGGAATTCTACTAGAGCTAGGCATCGCCTTATAATAATTACTATAAATAATATTAGATTTAGCTAATATAAGTAGGGCTATAGGTAATAACTATCTAGACTTAGCTTTACTATATAGATAGTATATAGATAACTAGGTATTTTTCGCCTATACTAATATTATCTTTATTAGTTTTACTAGCTAGGGCGTTAGGCTAGTAATAACTAATTAATTAGAGATTAAAAGATATTAGTTATATTACTAGGTTTATTGCTTTATTATGCACTACTAGCGATATTAGCGTTAAGAACGTGCTATTAAGTAAGACGCGCTCTAAATGCTATAACATTTTATTTATCTAAGTAGTAGGGCCGCCTATTTACGCTTTTGGCTTACTAATAGTGTTATAAATTAGATTATTTATATTCTTAGTGTCCTTATTATATAAGAGGCCTTATTTATATCTAGCTTTTAATAGGGTGTAGATAAGGGTTATATTATCGCTAATATCGCTAGAGTTAATAGTTTAAGTGCTTAGAGGTTATAGGTGGTTCTTAATAAGGGTACTATTAGTATAGACGTAATTACTAAGATTATAGAGGTCCTTAAGGTTTAATTTGCTAAAAAAGTTATATACTAACTATAATGCTTTATTATTATAGATAAATATATTATATATATTTTAGAGAAAGTTAAGATTTACTCTAGGCTTAGCGTTTTTATCTATTATTAGAGAGAGAGAGTCTATAATATAATTTAGTGTTAGGGTTAGCGCTATAATTATTAAAATATTTTATATAGTTATAAGATTAGAAGTAGTAATTACTATTATATATTAGGCACTATTTAGGGCCCTTAGTTCTCTTAACTCTATTATTAAAAGATACTATATACTTATCTAAACTAACGCTAGATAAGCCTCTACTCTTAGCTAAGTGAACAACTAGTAGGATAGTATTACGTCTAAAATAACCGTAGTCTAGTTAGAAATAAAAGATTATTAATTATTATCTCTCCTCTAAAGTTCCTTATAGACTGTTTATTCTAACTAGTAGGGCGTTAGAAATGACGCTTATTATAATATATAATAAAAGCTAAGGCTATAGCTTAGGCTATAATATAATAGATTAAGGACTATAGTAGACCTAAGATAGGCCTATTTTTAAATAATATAAAGTTTACTATATTTATCTAGACTATATCCTAGATCTATACTAAAACTAATAATATTATTTAAGCTAAGGCTATATAAGATAGTAGTATATCTGCTAGGTAGAATCTACTTATATATAATAGTAGTTTATTCTAAGTTATAAAAAGGTCTATTTCTTAGGAAATAAGTTAGGTAAATATAAGTAAGCTTAATACTTAAAAAGTTAGTTTATTATAGTATATAGCAAGTACTATTAGAAAATTATTTATTTTTAATAGTAAAACTATTACTTAGATTAATTAGTAGAGGTCTAGACTACCTAGCTACTAGAATACCTACTCCTTATGTACTTATCTAGCTCTTTACTATTCTCTTAGTAATCTTTACTACTCTATATAGCTTAGCGTGCTTAGTGCTAAGTATATAGATCTAACTAATCTTATTAAGTAGTTATATAACTTCTACTTATATTGCTCTAAATCACTTATGTTATTAGGGTCGGGCCGCTATTATAGGCCGCCTCCTTCTTTATTCTCGTTTATAATATAACGCTCCTAGGTTTTAACTTTCTCTAGAGTAATAAAGGCGTGCTCTAAGGAAGAACTAATAAATATACTATTATAAAGGCGGCCTTTAAAGGCGCACTTATAATAATAACTAGTACATTGACTAACTATAGTATAGTAAATATATTTATAATAATATAGTATATAAGCTTAATCTTATTAAGAGAATTAGTATTATAAAGTTTAATATACTAAATAAGATAAAGATACTCTAAAGTTATATTATAACTAGAAGAAGTATAATTATATAGTTTATATATATACTTAAATATACTATTAGAAAGAATAATATAAAAAAGAGAAATTAAAAGTAAAATCTATTAAGAATAATAAGTTTTTAAAAATAAGACTAATAGAAGAGAAGTATTAAATTATAAATAATAAAAAAGTAGTAATATTAAGTAGTCTAAAAAAGTAGCTAAGTAAATAATAAATAGTAATATAACCTAATAGTTATATAATATACTTATAGAAATTTTATATAAGTATATTAAGTAGTGTTTACTAAAATTACTAATAAGTAAGATAATCCTAGATTATAGGAAAAAGATAAATAAGTATATAAAGAATAAGAATTCTAGTAGCTAGGTAGTTTAGATCTTTACTAATTAATCTAAGTAATAGTTTTACTATTAGGAATAACTTCTTAATAATATTTACTATATACTATAATATACTAACTCTTTAAGTACTAAGCCTACTTATATTTATCTAACTTATTTCTTAAGAAATAGACCTTTTTATAACTTAGAATAAGCTACTATTATACTTACCTCTTAAGAAATAGACCTTTTATAACTTAGAATAGTCTATTATTATAGTAGGATTATTTTAAATAAAAATAAACTAGGTCTTATTAAGGCTAATAAAGTTATAATTAATATATAATTTATATATAATTATTTTCTTTTAAGCATTAAAAGCCTATAATTTGCTTTTAAATTTTATACTAATTAGAAATGGTTTCTAAAAGTTAAAGAGACTACTTTAAGAGTCTAATATAGTCTATAAAGCAATTTAGTAATAAAGTGCTTATTTCTAAGATTATATTAATTCTAGCTTCTATAAGGCCTAATATAGTTACTAATTTAGTTTTTAGGTCAAGATAGTTATTTATTTTATTAATATAGTATTATTAGCTATTTTTTTAATTATTCTATCTATATAGATTCAAATAAAAATAGTGTTTTATCATTCTAGGTTAGCTCTAGGCATATATAAATAGGTATTATAGTTATTATTAAACATTATAGTAAAAAGTAAAAAGTAAAAAGGATTAAGAGTTATAAAGTGTTTTAATATAGAGGATATAAGTATATAACTAGCCTAAGCTAGACTAGCTTAGGCTAGCTTGCCTTTATTTCTTTATAGTATAAAACTAGGCTTATAGGCTTAATTCTATTATACTATAGTTTTATATTTTCTATTCCTTATTTAAATATAGAATTATACTAAAAATAAAAAACTAATTTTATATTATAAGTTTTAATTAACTATTTAAGTATATTATACTTTTATAAAAAAAAATTATATAAATACTAATATAACTATAGTACTATATAGTATTAGATTTATATTAATAATATTTTAATATATAGAAATAATATTTACCTAACTTATGTAAAAAAAAATTTAATATTTTTATATTAATATTATTAAAGTAGAAGTTATAGAAACTAAAAAATCTATTTTTAAAAAACTTTATTATTATAATATACTATAGAAAAGTTTTATATATTATTTTTTCTCTAATAAATAAAGCTTATAGTATTTTTCTTAGAATTCATTAATAAGTAGATAGTCTATAAAATAGCCTTAAAGCTTACCTTAAAGTAAGCGATTTATACTTTTAGCGTCACTTTGAGGGTCACTGTATTCGCCAACACTCCTGGCGGCGGACCTAGGGAATATATGGCTCGCCTCGGCCGTGACACCCCCTCTAGCCACGCCTTCACCTGGCACTACTTCATGAATCCCGCTGGCGCCGTGGAGTGACTACTGTAGCCCTTCTCCTCGTGACAATAATGCGTTGCAAAAAGATCAGACAGCACAGCCGCATTGGCGTATCTGCGCTCTAGCTACAGCCACAACATGTATACTACGACATATTTTCGAAGCCTCGTCATTAGACGCAGCCCAGCAACGATGTAATTTGACCTCCACCGCGCGCCATGACACTTAACATCTACGGTCTATCTGTGCGTGATAGCAATGAGGCATTTGCTATGTCGTGCTTTTTCGAAGCCTCGAGCTGGTCACAGCAAGATCGCGCGCACACTAACATATAAAGCTAGCCATAAGAATAGCCTAGAGTCTATGCATAAGGAAGTACAGTGGGTCCCAGTAATTCCGAACCAGCTCACCAAAACACACTAAAAACACACCTAATTTAATAACTATTATCTATAGAATGACCGCCTAAATAAATTCTATAATTAATATAAATAAATTCTATAATAGTTGTTTCCTATAAAACGTATTTTTTAAAGTTTCTTTAGGTGCTAGATATTACGTAATAGTAAAGTAAAGTTAAAATAAAATAATAAAAGTGTTTTTTACTAGTAAATTTACTAAGTTTTACTTTTCTCTATTTTTAATAAATTCTAAAGAGTTATTAAAAAATACTATAAATTTATATATAAGATATAATAGATATATAAAATTAATAAGTATAGGGTATTTTTTAATAGTATTTTAATACTTCCTAAAGATAGCTATTTACTATTAAAAATTATATATTTTAGTAAGATTAAGCTACTAGTTTAGAATTAATAGGACCGACTATACACTTAGTCCTAAAAATTCTAAGCTAGAGCACTAATCTTACTAAAACGTTCTCTTTTTAATAGCTACTATTTAAGGAGTAACTACTTAAATTAATTCTATAATAAATATAGTAAAAAATAAAATTACTTAAATACTACTAGGCATATTTTTAGAGGTATACTAAGGTAGTAGATTATAAGTATTAGCTAACTAAAGTTAGAGTAAAAAAATAAAAGTGTTTTTTACTAGTAAGATTAGTAAATTTTTATTATATCTTACTTTAGGGAATTCTTTATAATTATAGAAAAATATTTTTATACTTTTATAAAATATATTATACTTATAGACTACTTAAATAGATTATATAGTAAGAAATGGTATTTTTAGTAATTAATTAGCTAGCTATTAGCTATTAAAAATAGTGTTTTTTTAGTGAGATTTGGCCTCTGGCTCGGAACTTTTGGGACCGAGTGTACATAAGCCTTCTCAGCAAACCATTTACTGGGCAACGCGCCGGCCTACCTTGACCGAAAATTACGTGCATTAACCCAAATCGACGGAATAAGAACACTTTCCAGTGACCGAATCGCCTACATATTTCTGAGGCGTTGCCGTGCGCCGCTACTAACGAGATGATCGTGGCTTTTGGTGGTCTCTGATGACCCGCTGCCAACTGCATCAACGCTTCTCCGACTTCCAACGCGAAAAGGGCTCGGGCAAACGCGCGTCGAACCACACACCATCTCTCTCAGAACCGCATATTATACATCCAGCAGATTCCAGTCCATCGTTCAAGCCATCGACCATTAACCGAACATCACCGCGACCCCGGCCCCCCATCGCCATGGCTCTGTCGCCGGCCGTCACAACGACACAGTCGAACAGCGCGGGCTCTATACGGGCCATTGGATCGCCTTATAAGAACTTGGCTTCTGGAAACACCTCGTCAAACGGCACGCCAAAGCCTATAGAGCCGACTTCGGTGCCCAAGCTGCCACCGACGCTGGACGTGGCCGAGCAGATGAATGAAGAGGAGAAGCGCAAATACGTCAAGGGTACGCCAGCCAGGCCAGCTCGCCAACCATCCGCCACGATCATCTCTTCCCCAACACCCTTCTTCGTGTTGCGTGCGGAATCTGACATTCCTCAAAAGGCAAAAAGCTTGGCGAAGGCACCTATGCCATCGTTTTCCTCGGCCACCTACGGTCCAACCCCGTGCAGCAGGTCGCCATAAAAAAGATCAAAGTACAAAAGGAATACACCGAGGGCATGGCCCCCGACGCCATACGCGAGCTTAAGCACCTACAGGAGCTGCCCCATCCCAACATCATCTCCCTCCTGTCCGTCTTCTCGTCCAAGGACCAGAACCTCAACTTGGTGCTCGAATTCCTCCCGCTCGGCGATCTCGAGATGCTCATCCGCGACACCGTGAACGTTCGCTACGGCGCCGCTGACATCAAGGCCTGGATGGGCATGCTCACCCGTGCCGTCTGGTTCTGCCACGAGTCCTTCGTCCTGCACCGCGACATCAAGCCCAACAACCTGCTTATTGCCGCCGACGGCGAGGTCAAGCTCGCTGATTTTGGTCTCGCCCGCTCCTTCGCCGACCCCCACCAAAACATGACGGCCAACGTCATCACCCGCTGGTACCGTCCGCCCGAGCTCCTGTTTGGCGCCCGTCACTACTCCGGTGCCGTCGACGTCTGGTCCGTTGGCGCCGTCTTTGCCGAGCTCGTCACCCGCAGCCCTTACATGCCCGGCTCCGGCGAGCTCGACCAGGTCAAGCTCATATGCGAGGCCGTCGGCACCCCTACCGAGGATAACTGGCCCGGCGTCACCCGCTTCCCAGGATACACAGTTCCCGCGCATCACCCCGTCCGCGGTCGCGACTGGTACGAGATGCGCTTCGGCACCGTCGGCGCCGACGGCGTGGACCTACTCATGAAGACCCTATTGCTCGACCCCAAGCGGCGCATCACCGCTCGCGACATGCTGCGGCATTCGTGGTGGCACTCCGACCCGAAACCAACCCGCAAGCAGGATCTGCCGCGCAAGGGCGGGCCCGGTGCGGTCGAGGCCGAGGCCAAAGTCGGCGCAGACCTGAAGCGCAGACCCGGCGTCGTGGGCGGAGACGACGACCGTGGCGGCAAGGTCGCGAGAAAGCTAGACTTTGGGCAGAGAAGGTAGACTGTGCCACAATAGGTTTTGGACTGTATCTGGTGTTTCGGGACGTCTTTCAGGATCGCATCAATTTGCACAGTTATTCGTGATTTTGGCGTATTGTGTACCAAGGGAGTTTGCCTAGCGCTTGGAGGAAAGAGTTCAAGACACAAAAGAAGTCAGAAAAGGTGATTTTGGGAGACCTGCACATGATTGTTGCAACATGCTTACTTTGCAGTGCTCAACGAGCCATGCCATTTGAACCATAATTGAAGGATAAAAAGAATTTTCAAAATAGCTGTCCTACTCCATTCCGTTTCATTTACCCAAGAACCAAAAAAAAACACCGCCGTCAAGCTTGCCCTCACTTCCTAATGACTGTCCTAGTGACGTGCCCATCTACATCACGCAACAATCCATGCCGTACATGGCTCTCTCAACATCCTTGCGCACCTGGTACCAGTCGGCCCTGCGCTGCGCGTATTCGTACGCCTCTTCGGCGCGGAAAACGCCGCCGAAACGGTCACCATCCGCAATAACCGCCGCCAGCTCCTTGGCGTGCGCGGGGTCGACGAGGTATATTTGGCTGAGCTCGCGCAGCGCGCCAAAGTATGGGAGCAGGTCCGCGACGCGCAGCGTGCGCGCGTACTCAGCGTACAAGTTCATGTCGGCAATCAGCTTGACCGCGCCGTCGACGCTGACGCGCTGCCGCTTGAGGTGCTTGCAGATGGCGGTGAAGAGCCGTTGCCCAACCTCGCCGTTGAACACGTCCAGCATCGACTTCTCCGTCGTGCCAACAAGCATGCTCGTGTGTGACGACACGAGCTCCACGATACGCTTCGCCGTCGTCGTCGGGCCAATGTCCAGTCCGCCCAGCACGCTCGAGGACTTGTTCGTCGGCGCGGTGGCTGGTGGGTTGTAATCTGCGGGCAGCTGCGTCGTGGCTTGCAGGTACTCGACCTCGGCCATGAGCACGTCGATGCCCTTGTTGAGGCCGGCGGCGACGCTCTCATCGAGCATCTGCTCAAACTTCTTCTTGGCCATGTTGGCCGGGTCTAGGAAGTCGTTTCTGTCGGCGATCTTCGGCGTCGCAAGCTGCTGCTCGTAAAACACATCAATCATTTGCGATATGAGGTCACCAACGTTGACGAGCTCGATAAAGGTGACGAGAGGCGCGACACCGGCCTTGTCATTGTGGCTGACATCGCGAGGGTTATACTGGGACAGGTGACCGACGGCAAGGTCGAAGCCATGCTTGACATGGCGCTGACCCAGGATGCGCAGCAACACAACGAACATACTCGAGCACTGCTCTTTGGCCTCGCCGCCGACCTGACCGCCCAGGGGTATGAGTAACGACGCCCGTCCAAGGCTGGTTTTTGCCGCGTGCACGAGACTCAGCGCGACTTCGATGCTGCAAAGAGACTTGATTCCCTCGAGCTTTGATGCCATAATAGCTGCTTTGGCCGCAAGCTCATCTGTCGGTGCCTTGGTGCCGGGCATCGGGCTGCTGCGGCCCAGATTGGGTGTGTCCGGGCGTGAGGCCATTGGCGTGACCGCAGCGGAGCCGTTAGCACTACCGTTTGAGAAGCCCATGCCGGGAAGTGCTGTCACTGGCATCATGATGACCTTTTTGAAGGAGCTCAGGAAGTCCTTCTTCTCAGCTGATCTGTTGATATTCGACATGTAAAAAGACTCGAGTGACGAATCCTGCTCCGACAATTTCTTTTCCCATTGCAAGACCTGCTTCTCGGCTTGCTTTGTAAAGTACTCGAGCTCCTCTTGTAGGTACAAATCGAGGTGCGGCTCAAACACGCGCAACGTCATCAACTTGGTCATGTCGTGAGCCTTTTTTTCAGTAGAGGCCGGCGGTGACAGCGACCCGAAAAAGCGTGTGGTCTGCTCAAAAACGCCCGACACGGCCCTGAGATACATGGGCAGTGAACGCTCGTGGCACTCATCAAACAGCGGCGTGGTGTATTCCATTATGATGTCTTCGCGGATTTCGTCCACCAAGTTCCAGAATACGTCTTCTCCAGCCGGGAATATGCGCTCAATCACGCCAGCCTGCTCGTTGAGTTTGAGCAACAATTTGTCAAAGAAGTGCTGCGATGGTGTGAGTGACACATCATCAGAACCTTGTCCGCGGTTAATGCAGTCCATAGGGTTGAATGAAATATCTCTATCATTCAGAATCGGATGCTTTCGTAAGAAGATATCGATGCCACTCTTGGCCCCGTTGAGAGCGTGAAGCACATGACCGTAGCGACGCATCCTGCCTTCGACATCCCAAAACTCGTAACCCTGCTCAAATTCTCGCATCACGGCACTCTCGAAGATTGACACCATGGAGTTCAGCTTCGCCTCTCTCGCCATGCAGCCAGATGACCAGTCGCTCTTGGCAAATTGCTGCAGATTCGCCAGCATTTGCGCCTGCGCCTCAGGGTCTCTAAAGGCTTTGAAGACTACTGGCTCCGCATGGGTTTTGGCTTTGACAATGTCAAAGTAAAATGGTGCGAGGATACCATATATTCTTCCGTATTCTTGTCGCGCGCCTCCCCTCATGCTCCTTGCATTCTTGAAGACGTCCAGATAGACTGCCTGCCCCTGTGCGCTGGCAGTGTCCGCGACAGGCCTTCCAACACTCATAGTCTCAAAGCCGTCCCGTAGCTCCGAAGTCGCCCGCTTCCGGCGCTGCGCCTCCGTTGACGCGTCAAAGAGAGTGGTGTTGCCCGGGTTCTTGACGGCGCCGCCGTTTGCTGCGGTGGCAGCGGCTTGCTCTCGGCGTCGGCGTGCGGCCTCTTCAAATCGTCGCCTGGCCTCGGCCTCGTCCCAGCATCCCATACTTCTCAAGCGTGAGACCCACCTCGCGTCTTCGTAAACCATTTCTTGCATTCGACGGGACGTTCGCGCGACTCGCATCTGGTCAGCAATGGGCAGGTAGTCAAGCACGGCAACCAGCAATTCTTTACACCGCACGGAGTCGTATTAGCCAACAGTTGACGGTCAATGGTTCTCTGTGGTCGCTTTCGGGGTGATGTATACCTGCAGGCAGCTTCGACCGAGCATCGAGCATCTCTGTCGCCGCCAGGGCGCTTAGGATGCTTCGATTGCGGGTGCCACCGTGAGCCTTCTGCGCCGACATTGTGACGCGGATTCTTCAGACGCCGCCGATACACAACCAATGGTGTAGCAGTTTCATAAATTCCTCGAGTAGAGGTTTGCGGCGTCTACTAGAGACATTCTGCCTTGAGGCTTTTGGTTGGCTTTTGTTCGTCTGAAATGTATACCACTACCAGATGTGGAGGGTAGGACCCCTGGTACAGTGCTGATGGCACCGGCTACGTAGTAGGTGTATTTTTGTATGTACGAGCAGCAATGTCAAAGCACCCTCCAAGACGGTAACGACTCTATATAGACTTCGCTACGCGACAAGCACGCAGCGTGAAGAATACAAGTCAGTAGCATTCGAATGCTTTCTAGAGATGCCTTTTCACCGGTGTCCGAAGCTCGTATTTCTCCGCACCTAGTCAGTCTCTCAAGTATTATCAATTCGAGTAGGAATAGAGGCACATAGCACCACTTCCGACCTACACTACCCTAGAGTGGTGGCAACTAAATCTGTAGCCTTTACATTTGGTACGTCCAAATAGTCTTATGACCCTTTCAATGTGGGATGACAATTTCAGGTGTACGGATTACTTTTTTTTTTGTGTATTTATAACTCAGAGTCGTCTTATCTTGTGGGTTGTCACTGGTCACTGCCAACGCCAATCGGAGTGCGTGCTGGGTCACCAGTGAAGTCCTCATAATTTTGCTTGGCTGAATTCAACAACGCTCATTCGGACCGATAACTATGCAATCGCAGCATTTCTCGGCGTTTATACGAAGTGAGAGTCCAAAGACATATCTGCAGCGCCATGTGTGTATGTAGTGCGAAAAAGCTGGCACGCACCAGCAGCAGGCAATACCCCAGACATGGACGCGTCCAAGTCGCGTAGGTGCTCACCTTTTATCCACAAAAAAAAAAAAAAAAAGAAGAGAAAGAAAAAGAAGAAGAAAAGCACAGCAGGTTAATCTAAAAACGTAAAAAGATGTGTATGCAAGACATTCATCGCCCTGTCAGCGTCACGGGCATCTACGACGCAAGAAATATTGATTTCGCTGGCACCTGCTCGCGTAGGTTAGTCGTGAACGCTTCACCCATGTCGTTGCCCGAGACACATACCCTGAGATATCATTTCTAAATTGATATTGTGTTCTCCTAGCGTCGAGAACATCTTGCCGGCGACACCCACCATGTTCTTCATGTCGGCGCCGACCAGACTCAGAATGGCCATTTCGGACAAGACGCTCACATCGCCGCACTCCTCCAGGCTCTGCCGAGTACTAGAGAAGGCCTCGATGCGAGTACTTGCTGAGTGAATGGCAAGGGAGACGTGCACTTCCGAGGTTGAAATAAGGTCGACTGAAATGCTGTGCTTGTCAAGAATGGAAAAGACGCGCGCAAAGAAGCCGTGTGAGATGGATCGCTTGTTAGAGTGGACATTGATGACGCTTATGTTGTCCTTAATGGTGACTGCCGTGGGTCTCTTTGGTGACTTTGGCAGATCCGCAGCTCCGGCTGCAAGCTGCGCGAGTGACCGCGAGTGGTGCAGCTGGTGCGAGGCGGATAGAGTTGCGTTGGGTATGACAATAGTGCCAGTACCGCGCGGGTTTTTTACGTTCTTGATGCGGATCGGTATCGGCGGCGTGGCGCGGACAACCTGGTCCATTGTGAGGTGGTGAATGACTTCGGAGCCGTAAAACGTCAACTCGGCAGCTTCTGACGGCGTGATGGAGGTCAGGAGACGGGCGGTGGGTACCTTGGAAGGATCAGCAGTAAAAATGCCGTCAACCTCTTTCCAAATCTGCAGCTCTTGTGCCTGGAGACCGACAGCACAGAGTGCGGCACATAAGTCAGTGTAGCCCCGTCCGATGTCACCGTCTATCAAACTGCCGGGAACGTTGCCAAAGAAGCCAGTGACGACGGGGATTTTGTTGCCGCAGCTCTCGAGCTTCTTGGTGAAAGCGTCGACTGCTGTCTTGTAGAAGCCGGTGTCGAGCGGGTCGGCTGCTCCAAAATTGAGGACGTCGCTGAGGTCTACATACTCAGCATCGACTCCCTGCCCAGTATGTTTGTCAGCGTCCGGATCATTGACAGGCTACTCGAAGCATGGGTCAAAGACAAACCGTATCCTGTAGAACTGCGGTCATGGAAAGGCAGGCCAGCTTCTCGCCAAAGCTGATGACGCGGTCTTTCGATCGGGCGTTGATCTCGAGATTGAATCTTTTTGTGGCAATGATATATTCGATAAGCTCCTGGCACTCGATCTGTATACGAGACACGAGTTTCTGCCGTAGCGTAGCGTCGGCGACATGTGTTTCGGCGGCGGATATGTGATCTTTGCAAATATCATTGATGAACGCCTTGGCCTCATCTATGTGTGCCAGCTGCTCCTCCTCAGCGTTGGTGGCGGCTCCGACAGCCTTGAGCATCGCGTAGACACCAAGTAGGCTGATTCGAGTACGCGTTAGAGAACGAGGATCTTCTGTATATCCACGACTGATCCGCTGTGACGTACCGACTGGTGGTGCCCTCGGCCTTCTTTCCGGTGCTGCGGGCCGAACATACTACCACAACTCGACTTTGCGCCAGGCTTGCCCTGCAGTGAGCATTGTCAGTAATTTGCATAGGCGATTCATGATTCTTGGCTTGTGTATATATATATACTTGACAATATCCTGGGCAATCTGTAGGAGGCAAAGATGTTAGCCCCACGAGGTCTCACACGGTATTTCATCTCATGATCATGCTCAGTCTCAGTCTCAGTCTCAGTCTCGGTCCCACTCATCTTTAAAGTGAGTACAACGTTTTGCTGAGGACCAGGATAGCATTTTAGGAGCATCTCAGTACCATGACTTACCTTGCTTGGAAACTTGCCAACACTCGTCCCCCCGAACTTTTGTACAACCCATCCCAACTGGGGCGAGTTGAAGTATGTCGAGCCGCTCATGCCTCGTTTACTTTGGCGCCACCACGAGCCGCGCGTAACTACAGAACAAGAATTTGGCCAGATATCTGGACAGCTTCCAGACTGGTTCTGCGATGGTGCCGGCTCTGTCTGCCAAGGGAACGCCGTACTAAGAAATCTTCCGATGCCGCGCATGCAATGCGTCTCCGGCTGGTCGCATGCAATCTCTCCCCAAGGCCTCGCTCGCAACAAGGTGAGCCGATACTTGCTTGACTAGTAGCTAGTAGTTGAGTGACCCGCTGTCTGACAGCCTGTAACTAGTTGCTTGCTCAGTCCTTCAGTGCAGACTTCGGCGACGCCGTGGTTCAGGCCGCTCAGTTGTTGGGAGGGGAATTGACGAGCGGCCAAAGACATACTCAGGATAAAAATAAATGCAGAATTGCAAAGCGAACAAAAAACCGAGCTACCAGAACGTCGCTCCGACTCACATATGCCTTTACTAGCTAGTAGTAGGGAGTATGAGTGGGAAAAAAAAAAAAAAGGTTGTCGCCGGAGCCGGAGGCTCGACTACTGTGCACTAGGGTAGCAGGTGCCTAGTACAGTAGTAGCACCACTACTACTAGGTAGTACCTCTTCCAAGACACAGACCTCGTTGGGCACTTTATCGGTGTTATAGCATGGGCGCGCGCCCTTCTAGCGAACCATTCTACAGTGTGCACGGTGGGGGAAAGCCGGTAAGCGGCCACGTTGGCGGGCGAGGTGGCTGCGGACGATTTGACCATGGAGCGTCGACAACTTTGACTTCATGGTCAGAGGCCGAGGTACGCACGAAACATTACTGTCTGTCTATCTATTTGTTTGTCTAGGTCACATCCTAGAGTATCTAATGCAGGGTCGAGGAGCATGTCAATCTGATCAACTCGACTTTCAACTCGATGTCCTGGCCTGGGCAGTCGCAATCACAGGCCTTCACAAGGCGAGGGAGGGAGGTCACGGCTTCCGGCGCCGTCCTCCGCTTGTAGCTTTGCGCGGTAATTACGTGGCAAAGGTACATGCACTCTTATCCACGCACGTAGAAATGGATGGCGCAATCGCACACTAGGCACCTAGCATCTAATCTAGCTCCGATATTTTTCCGCCCGCAACCATCGGTCGGTCGCTCGCATGGACTACCTGCTTCATCACGGTCTCAAAAGCGAGGAGTTTTTTTCTGGAAGATAGCCGCTTTAACAAGTACTGCCATGGTTACATTCTATAAGTCCCTCATCCTGGCCGTTGCTGCCATCACTAACCTCGCCATCGTCGACGCTGCGAATAGCCGCCGGTGTTTTCGTGGACGACGTCGCAGCCGTGCCTTTTGAGGCTTGAGAGCGTCTGCGGAAAAAAAGAGAATAATGCGTTTTGGGCCTGATTCGACCAACAAGGCGAGCAGTCGAGCCATCGCTCTTGGCGGCAACCGACGCAGGCTCGTCTTGTATCTCGAAGTCTGTCATACGAACCAAACAATATAGCAAACTTGTGCCATGTATGACCACTTAAGGCCAGTTGATTGCGGTACAGCTGCGGAAAGGTGCAACACGAGGCCTAGGTTGTGTATATAAAGGCTATTCTTACCGATGACTGAGGCGCCTTTTTCCTTCATCTTCATCTAGTACCCACAGCTTCCCTCATCAGGGCAAGGACTTCTCTTCATGGCGTCTTCACAGCTTCTTCTCAGTTCAGATTCTTCACATTCACAATGACTGCCACGACTAGCACTCTTGCTTGCCCTTCCCGGACCTGGTCTAGCAACCCAAACGTCTAGTATGCCTGAAAATTCATACCACCTCCACAGCCCCTCCATTACTCCCGAGTACATTTGACCTGACCACAACTCTAACTTTGCCGTTCCAAGCTGTGCCAGGGACAGAAGCTGGTTCGGCGCTGACTACATGCCCATCAGCTCCGTAGTCGGCGTCCAGGGCAAAAGGTCCGGCCTCGCTGTAGTCGATATGGGAACCTTTGAGGTCCCCGTGAAGCGAGTACCGAACGCGACTGGGGCCCGCTCCCACGGCGTCCTCCGCCTCTATAACGTCTTGCATACACCGGGAACTATTTGCAACATTGTCGGGTCCCCGCTGCTCGACGAATACATGGTCAAACGAGGCTGCGATATGGCCAGTCTCGTCCTAGACAAGAAAAGCAAGCCAGTTGCCTTTTTTGAGGTGCGGAGAAAGCTGCATCAGCTCAGGATAAGCGTCCCCCCGACTGGTCCCAGGCTGGGACCATCACCCTTTCACCCAGCCTGGAACTACAAAATCGGAGTATGGTGGTCTGGAGACGAGCGCCGGAAGATTACGACGCAGTTCACTGTGGGGGACGGCATAAACACCATCCTTACCCGGACCGATGCACATTTCGGAGCTGGTGAGCTCCGTTGGATCAAGGAAAAGTACGGCGACAGCCTGACATTCATGACGAGTCTGCGCCTAAGCTTTTCTAGGCCCCTGGACGGGGTCAAGGCCAACAGGATCGCGGCGATCCTGATGGCAGATGACGTGAAACCTTTGTCGCTAGCAGGGGAATCATGACAGACATGACTTCCCCTGATTGCTTGCCTTCTCTTTTCTTTTGGCTTTCTTTCTGGTTGGGGTTTGAGCGGGACTAATTAGCTTTTTTTTTGGAAGAAAAGTGAAGGTTAATAAAATTGCAAAAAATCATGATCAGACTCTTGCCTTTACTATGCAGTAGCGTGAAATGATACTCGCGTGTACAATGTGGCTTTTTGTGCCAATAGTCTGAACCGCGTGTATAAATATTGTTTTTGTTTCGATGCTCATGTGACGACCTCGAGCTATTGCCTGCTTCTACATGCGTAGGTAAAGGAGACTGCCATAAGCCCTCACAAGGGACCTTAGGATTAGATGCTTCTGACTAGAGCTCAAGAGAATCAAAAGGCAGAACAAAAACGGCTGTAAAAATGGTTCAAACTTTCCTATAGACACTTTTATGCCTCACTAGGACTGTACATGATCAGTGCACGCTTACTCTGTTCGACTACCTCAAAATTATAGTTTAGAAAATATAGAGGGAAGAGAAGAATAACGAATTATAGAAGAACTAGAAGCGTTGCGATCAAATCAACACCTCTGACCGTCATGTTAGACTGATCTAATACATATCCTCACTCATTAGACAAACAAAAGTCAAGAAGGTGGAGAAAAAAGAAAATATTATATCAAACATGAACATTCGAAGTGGAAACTACACCAACAATAAAAGGATCGCGTGCGTCAACCCTCCAAGAAAGAACAGATATCCAGATCGCCGGTAATAAGACACCTCCCCCCCCGGGCCAAGACTCGATAGACGTTGCATTGCTCCCCTCATTCGGAGAGACCAGCAGTAGTATATCATACTCTCCTCGTCATATGTATCTTTCGTACCCTGATCTTGTCGTCTGCTTCCCACCTTCTGGCCTTATCCTTGAGTGGCCTGCCTAGACTCCGTACTGTTGGGGTATTCACAAACGCCCCCTAAACCAGCCATAAACGCCGCCGTTTTATTTCCCAATCATGCGCCATTCGTATACTTATTACAAACTTCATCAAGCCGCTGTGAGCTCACCGGCCTCCATCAAAGCGGGCGCCTCCGGTTCTGAGTATGTGTACTTGTCCATCGGGAAATCTTCCTCAGGTGTTCGGATACCAATACCGCTGTCGTCATGTGCTTCGCCGTCGCCTGTCACTTGCCGAATACCTGAATTGTTATTCTTAGCGCCGCTGGCATTGCTTACCGGCGGCGGAAAGGGCGCTCGGCCGGGCTGCGATTGCGACAGGTTCAACTCATCGCCAGTGTGACTAGATCGACGTGAGTGCTGGCAGCCGGTCTCCTTGCCAGCCGCCTCAACGTTCGGGACGGCAGCAGATTGCGGTAGGCTTTTTTGCTTCATGAATCCTCCTTGCTCTGCTATGAAGCATACCATCTCATCGACCCATGTCTTTGTTACCCACCATGATCCAAAACTTTTGCCTTGCGCCAGTGTGAGGTCGCGCATGACTGCAGTGCCAACGCGCTCTACGCACCACACGATGTCGGCGTGGGACGCGTAAGCGAACCTGGTCGGCAGTATGCGCAAGAAGTTGACCCATCTGTCTAGGACATTCTGGCCCGTCGAGGAAGCACTAGCCCCGTTATCTTGACGTGGGTTACGGCTTGCCACATCGCCATAAATGGTCAACACTTCGATCTCCCAGGGCACACTGACGGGATCTAGTAGGTCACGCATTTCCGCGACAAGCAGATCGACAACGTCATCCATTCCGCGAGTGGGAACACACTCGGCAACTTTGCGCGCGCGGATCATGGTGATCCAGTCCACGTACATCTGGTCACGGTTGGCCGGATTTGAAAGCATGTTGGCAGCAGCGTGTGCAGTCAGATTAACTCGTAAAGCGCGGTCTATCAGACCGGCGAAAAGAGCAGCAGGTGCCTCTTTTGCAGCGATGACATGCTGCGGTTGGCCTTGAAATGATTCGCGGACATGGGGCACTAATCTTTCGGATATGTTTCGCAGGGTATCGAGCACTGGTTTTGGCACAACCTGCAAGGTCAGACTGGAGATGATGCGCATCATACGCTGGTACAAGACGTAGTCGCAGCCCTCTATCCACGGTGCAATTGCCTCGTGGCTGAATAGTTTCTGCACTGGCATCGTCAAAGTACCCTGGAAGGAAGTGAAGAGATGGAAGAATGTCTTTTCCCTGCAGTATCGAATACATTCCACCAGTGAAGTACAATGTGACCTGTACAGCGCCGATAGGGACTTGGCAGCGTCGGGATCGGTTCCCTGGGGAAGGTAATTTTCTATGAGAGGAAGACCGAGAGGTTCCGACTGCTCAAAGTCCTCTTGATCGGGGTCAGGGAATTCAAGGCGGAGCCCAGTCTTAGTTGAAGTGGACTGTACGTTATCGATGCTGGCAAGATCAGGTTGATTGTAGAGGCTATGCGATCTATCCGTCGCCCGTGCGACGGCTTGCTTCTTCTGTGGCGGTTCCGCAAGTGGTGTTGAAGATATCCCGCGCTTCAAGCCTTTTGAGGAATGCGAGTCGGCACTGACGCTTTGAGATACGATGCTCTTCGTTTCGACAATGGCCAAAGGCAGTCTAGGTGCCTCAGCCAGATCGGGCTGATCATCGGCAAGGGCGAAATTGACGTAATGATACTTTGACTCTCCCCGAACCCCCAAACGACGAGTCTTGAGGCCGGGGAAAAGTACGCGGACAAGCTTTCCAAAGCTGGCCGGGTTCAACACGGTGATTCGTTCAGTCGCACATCGAGAAGCATAATTGGCATAGACTCTACCACGCGGGACAGATCCTTGACCGCTCGTACATACAGAGTTGATCCAGAGCATCGCGAATACTTGACGAGTCCGTTCGGAATTGGGGCCGCGCTCATTACCATGGAGCTCCCCCGCGACCTCTTGAAGACCGCGGTGTCTATTGGCGCTGAAAAGCTGACGCATTTCAAGCTCGTTGTTAGCACTCGACCGCGAGGGCTTCATCGCACCGGAAGCCAGTGCCATGGAATCAACATCGTCGTTGTCCTCTCGATCGAGCATATGGCCGTCGGCCTCGGAAAAGCTGGCGTTGGGGCCATACTGATCCCCTGCCATCGAGTGGCGGGGAATGACGTGGGTTTGTGGATAACGGTAAGACATATGGTGCATGTGAGCGGCTAAAGGACCATTCATTGCGAAGTCGTGATTGCCCGACTGCATATGCGTAGCAGCTTGCAAAATCATGTCTTCAGGAGACATTTGCGGAGCGCCCATCTCTTTGCCATGAGAATGAGCGTGGGCATGAGAATGAGCATGGCCATTCTCCATCCATTGACCGGCGTACAAGGCTGAGTTGTCGGTATATCCAGAGCCGTCCATAGTGTGTTGCGGTGCCGGAGCGCTGTGTATTGAAGCAGTCGAGGCTTGGGACTGCGGTCGCTTTCTTGACTTGGCAGCACGCGCCGCGACGGATTCTAAAGGCGCGAAAATTAGACGTCCAGATGCAGTAGATGTGCTGTCTTCTTGACGATGATGCAATCGTGTCTTGGACATACCTTGGTCCATGTCAGGACGCTGGATGTGCAGTGCTGATGTTTGGTGAAGGCGGACTAGCGTCAGACAACAAACATCGGCTGGTTGTTGTTTTTCTCAAGAACGACGCCCTACAAAACAAATGAAAACAAGAGGAAAGACGCAACGAGAGAGAAAATCTCGATAGCGTCTGCGGCGCTTGAACGGAATCGTGCAGGGATGCGCCGACGGACGAGACGCGCAGGCCGTGGCAAGATATCGTCGTCTGCAGCTTTTGTTGTGGTTGTTTTTCTGTTGCGAGGCCAACGAGAGGAGAAGAAGTACTGAAGCGGCGAGTGGGCTGCGACTGGCTACTGGACCCAGTCGCCAGTCAGCCAGTGGCCGGCTGGGGGGCTGCGAAGCGGGTAGGCTGGCGTGCCGGGAGTGGGGACAGAACAGCAGGAACAGCACTAGCCAGGCATAACATAGATGCTTGCCTTGCAGTTATGTAAGCAGGCTCAATCTCGCCAAATTCCGTGCGGCAGTTTCCATCTCGAAATGACACTGTCCGATGCACTGTGTAAGTTGTTCAGAAAGCAGTTCGGATGGATGGGAGGCCAGCAGGAGCATATGAGTCCCCCCTAGTTGATCACTCGACCGACACAATCAATCATTGGGTTGATTTGAATGGTCAGATGGTTGTTTGTCTGTATCTTGTCACTGCATCAAACAAAGTGCTACACTCTACGTTGACAGGGCCATAGGCGGCTGGTATCATAGCATTAGCACTGTACGGAGTACAAGGCATCCCATTCCCGTTTAAAATTAGGAAGATCCTCACAGTTGCATAACTGTAATACATAACAAACAGCTTCCAGTGTACGACGACGAAAGAGTTGCAATAGAGACACAGTTCCAAGGAGAAAGTTGAATATCTCGTTCGTATGTCGACTTTTGGCTCTTGCTTTCCGCCAGTTTTGAGCAGTGAAAAGCTGGCTTCTTGTTGTATTGATTTATGTCTTCGGCGGCTACATTAGTAGTTATTCATATTGCCTAACATGACAGGCATAGTGCTGTATGTATGACGTTCACTCCCATTCAGCTGTGGCCGGTCTCAAGAGGGTGCCTACCACGCCCAGGGAGTACCCACCCCACAGGCAGCTATTCCGATAAGATATTTTGTAGCCCAGCCTCGTCCGCTACTCCGCAGTATCACCCACTCCGTACGTCATGACTATGTATCGTCCCTGCAGCGGTACCTGACATAGTATCTTGATACAGAGGTACCTAGGCACAGTACGACTGAGCCACACCTCCAAAAACCTAGTCGACGTTGGCGGAGCCCCGTTTCAGGCCAAAGTGCTCGCACACGGCAGTACTAGTTACCAGGTTTTCTCAGATAAAGCCACCTACGCTGTACTCTTCTCTCCCACAAACCACTTCTGCTTTCGCGAGGAATTGTTACGTCGACCTTTGCATCTTTCCCGTCATATCGTCGCTCGATACCCTACGTGCTCACCACTGCCGGCCTTGAGCAAACTAACAAAATCACGAACCTTGCCCCTTGAGCGCTCGCCTCGCAACCCCGCTCATCGCAAACATGTCTTCTGCTCAAGAAAAGGCTCAAAACTACCTCGGCACCCTTGATAGGGAGGTATGTCGAGAGCTCCCGGGGCGCAGAAGCTACGCTATTTGGTTTTCTAACTCTATTCAAAGTTGTCTAAATACCCGGCGCTCAATAACTTGGAACGACAAGCCGGCATCCCAAAGGCCTATGCCGTCATTGGTGTCGGCGCGCTCTACTTCTTCCTCATCATTTTCAATCTTGGAGGCCAGCTTCTGACCAATTTTGCGGGCTTCGTCATTCCTGGATACTATTCTCTCGCTGCGCTCTTCACTGATACTAAGGATGATGACACGCAGTGGCTGACTGTACGTTCTCGACTTCTCCTAAAACCGCTGCGAAGCAATTTCCGAGGCCTCTGTTACTAACATGATGCCATCGCACGTAGTACTGGGTCGTCTTCGCCTTCTTCACCGTCATCGAGAGCTTTTTCAACATTGTCTACTGGTTCCCGTTCTACTTCGTCTTCAAGTTTGTTTTCCTTCTGTGGCTTTCGCTTCCCATGTTCCGGTACGTTTCATTTCACTTCAATTTCCAATTGGTATTATGACTGGGCTCAGAATTAACGAAATTCGCAGTGGTGCTGAGATCATCTTCCGCTCTTTCCTCGCACCTACCCTCAGCCGACACTTTAGAGCTGGTTCATCCTCTGCCAATCTGCGCTCCAAGGTCGATGCGGCAGTTCATAAAGCTGATTGAGGGCAATCGCTTTATTCGACTCGAAATGCACCGTTGGATACCTTGCGATCGACCATGTTTTATCTGTACTCTAGCGGTGGTCGCAGATAACTTGGTGTACCGTGCGATGGGCCCGGATCGATTCTGCGAGCGAGGATTAGCGAGGAGAGATGTAGAATGTTGCAAGACCAAGAAGTCTATGATTGAAAAGAGTGTCGGATGAATATGTACCGTTACTGTGTTAGAAAGTTTATCATGTTTCTGTCTTTGTCCTTTGTAGACAATTGTGCTACCGTGCGTGTGCTCAACTTGGCGACTTGAATAACGGGGAGGTGGCGGCGCACACCGTTGCGTTGACAAAGCACTTCAGGCAAGACATGGGGTACTAGATGAAGATGAAATGGCGCAATACAATAGTTCCCAAGAGGCAAATCAACGTTAAGTTAAGAAAAATAAGGTAGCCGTAGGGCACTGAGATAGAAAGAAACTGTGCCTGACAGTCAGTTTCGTCAGATTTGCTTTATAATTGGAGTTGCGGTCGGCTCGCCCCACGCATCGCGAAAAGCTGACGTAGCAAGTCGCGCTGTTTTCTGAATTGTACATACACCTGCCTGAGACGCTTGCTCTCTGTTTCATACATTTAGAACTTCTTTTTTGAATGTTGGTCATATTCAAGAGACTCAAAAGTATCACTATGGCCACTCCCTCACCTATTCTAGTCCGTCGTTGATTGCCCGCCCACAATCAGAACAGATTTGGTCTCCGAGCCGAGCCGCGGGCGGCCATTCGCGTACAATGCCGTCGGTTCGTCAGTCGGCGTGGGCAGTGACAATATTAGAATTTGCGACAGGTTTCGGACTCATAGCCTTCATATTTTTCTTATCCCTTTCGAACGCATCTCTGGCTGCGGGGCAAGAAGGCCTGGCAAGCGTCAGGGAGCGGGACAGCGAGGAGATCGACCTTCGATATAGCGATACATACGAGCCATCATTCGCACTATTTGACGAAAGTTATCTCGGTCGACGAGTCTCTGTAATCGGATCCCTCGAAAACAACAAACCTGTCGAATCGAACTTGAGGGCTGGAGATGCCGCCTGCTATCGGCTCACGAAAAATGAGGTCTTCAGACGCACGGTTGGACGCACAATCACTGTGCGTGGCCCAAACTTCAATACCAACGAAAGCCAGCCAAATACGAGCGCTGAGAGCGACATCTCAGCACGCGCAGAGAATCAACGTAAGGTTGTGTATATAACCGCAAACACTTGCCTTCAACCACATCGGGTCCCGGGAGACCAAGAGGCAGATATCGAGCCTCCGCAGCTTTCTTTACTTGTCTCAAATTCTAGTCAGATAGGATGCGCCAACTCGTCAGTGGAAAACGATGCTCGCGTTCAGAAAAGGGCTTTCAACGGTGGCGCAGTCATGCTGAGCATGAATTTCACAGACGACTTGTTTGTTTCAGTTCAAGCCTCCAACGTCTCATCTAGCTACCAGGGGGTCTATTTCTTCGAATTGGCTGCTTCCATTGATGACTTCTATCATCAATATGAGAGCAAAAACGGTCAATTGCTATGGCTGGATTCGGATGCGAGTTCAGCGCTCCTCGTGAGCAAGAACTTAACCACTGACGAGGATGAAGCAAAAGACATTATGGCCAAAGGAGAACCATATCAGCTCTATATCGACAATGAAAAATTTCCGAGGTTACATGGGGTGCGTCACTCGACATGCGGGCTACGAACAAATGCGCAGATATATGCAACACCGGATGGCCAAGGAAATCTGAATGAATTGGTCCACATGAAAATGACGACAAGGGGCCCCGGAGGATTTCCGAAACAACAGTTTTACGTAACTGGGTTGAACGATTCCTCGAATTATGTAGGCGTTATTGTCAAAACTCCAAATGTGACAGCGTCCGGTAAACCTAATGAAGCCGCGGCTGTGGGTGGTGGAGGCATAGTCTTTGCCTACACCAATTTTACAACAGTATCAGGTACACTCAGTGGCGGCAATAAAGAAAAGGCGATTGCCAAATGCTAATGAGATACACAGGCACCAGCTGTAAAATAGTGACAGACCTTGAATTTTGCGACGACATACAATATTCTATACCTGGCAATATCGACATGTACAGAAATGACAGCCTAGGGAAGAAATACGACGGCTATGCACAGGAGGTTTACAGGTATTTCCAAAAGGCACTCATGCAAGTGCAGTGCGAGACGCCGTCTACAAGACGGTATTCACTCATAAGAGACTGCAGCGATTGCGAAAGGGCGTATAAGAAGTGGCTGTGCACCGTCGTCATGCCTCGCTGCGAGGACTATACCGCCGGCAGTGCATTTTCTGTCGTCCGAAATGCAGGTCAGCCGTTTCCCAACGGATCACGATTGTCCGCAGAGGAGCTACTCTTATTTGCCCCGCCAGCCTTCAATACGTCACGCAATAGCTTCATCGATACGGAGATCCAACCAGGACCCTACAAGGAGCTCCTTCCGTGCGAAGATCTCTGCTATGACGTCGTACAAAGCTGTCCCGCGGCTCTTAAATTTTCTTGTCCGCTGCCTAAGCACCGTGAGTTTAACTCGAGTTATGGAAGGCGCGATGCGGAGGGTAACGAGTTGACCTGCAATTATCCAGGCGAGCCACGCACGCGCGTGAGTGGGGCGACAAAAATGTTGGCGTTGGATGTCGGATTTCTTACTATTATGATGATTCTCGGCATGTCGCTTCTTTAGTGATCTGTTGAGCGGATGCATTGGGAGCTTTGGCCAAACCCGGTGCTCCTGGTGATGTTGGCCTAATTTTGAAATGCATCGCGAAGGAGTTTTGATTCTGAGCGTTTTATTTGCCCATGATTGGGCATTGTGTTTTCATATTCGCCGCAGCACGAAGCCAGCGACATGATGAAATATGGAGTGTACATTTTCCTTTGCACATCGTTGATTTACGAAGATTCTCGACTTGTAACGACAGTGTACGTGTCACGGTTTGGGTGGAATGGAGACATATGTATTAATATTTACTCCGGACATTGTATGTTGATTCCTTTTGCTCTGGTTGTTATGTGTCGATTCCTTTAGGTAAAATACCAAGTTTCGATTTTTTGCTCTAGATATTGTGAGGCTAGTGAACCTGTATCAGACGGACTTCGTTGCCTTTGCAACTCTATAATCATTCACCTTCTTCTCTAAGCTTTCAATTTCGGCTGCGACGAGAGGCGTCAGCGAGGTTACTCAGCAAACCGGGCTGCCAGCGGTTGAGTACGATTGTCAGAGGAGGTCGTGAAGGTTGCTCGGGAAATGCAGTCCTGAGTCCTCAGAAAAGCGATGGGAAGAGAAGCAAACTTACCATTAATTTTTACGCGTGCCTCATCTGCCTCTAATTTCGTCCAAGTCCAATACGCGACCTGGTAAGTAAAAACAGCCAAGATGAGAACTTTGGCTATGGGCCGCGAAAATGTCTTGTAGAATTGTGACTGGGAGAGGACTCAGTGTCAACGTGGTACCGATGAGAGAAACGTACACAGCAAGGAAACCGAAGAACGAAGTGTTGGCCAAAACAAGAGATGTCAGGAAATTTCGTTCGCGACCCTCGGCGACTGTACGAATGTGAGTTGGGAGGATAAAAAGAGCCACATACCGTTGGGTTTACGGACTGTTCTGTGGCATAAGTCCTGATGGGTGTGAGCCGGCGGCGCAGAGCCGGCGTACGACGGGCAGCTGTTGCTGCGCGTTTTGATAGCATGCCGTAAAGAGAATCAGAATAATTGAGCGATCCGAACACGTTTCGATTTCGATGACGCGACGTTGTCTGATGTCTGAATCGAGAGGCTCAGAGTAGTCACTTATTTGACAGGGGTCGTGAATATGGAGCGCCCATTTTGGGCCAAGCTCGATTGAAACACAGTACCACCGCCGTAGAGCCGCCAATCCTTTTATATACAGTTCATACGCTGATATATAATAGTATCTTTTAAGACATCTAATACACATCGATAATAATAAAAGCTTTTTTAATCTTAATAATGCATTTATTACTATATAGCCTAATATATTATAAAAAACTTTATAAGATATATTTATTAATATCCTAAAACTTTTTAAAAACTTTATATATTATATTATAAAGCTTAATAAAATATTAATAATATAGAAAAACTTACTAGGCTTATTATTAAGTATATAATAGATATAGTCTTTATAGTTTTATAATTAGGTAAGAATATAAGATTATAATTCTTTTTTAAAATTATTAGATTAAGTATTTATAAATATTATTAAACCTATCTTATATATATTTAAGCTAAATTATTACTTAAATATATTATACATAAGATAGACTTATATATGCTTATAATTATTAGTGATATTTATCTAGCGAGTTTAAAGTCAGTAGTAGGCATTGTTTTAAGTCCCACTTAGCATGCGGTCACTATGAGATGTGGAAAAGTCATGACGAAAAGTTGTCCAAAGAAAAGCAAACATTCCTTGCATTGATTCGATCGATCTCCCTGCAGCATGGGTCTGGAATCAATCCTTAGCGACCGTGAAAAACCACTGCAGGGAACCACCAAGATGATCACAGCACCAAGAAGCACGCTGACGGGAGAAGAAGCTCCGGGAGCACACACAGACGAGCAGTCGGCGATGAAGATAACCATTTGTACGTGACCAGCTGCTCAGGATTCGTGTCTATAAGTAGGCCGTTTGTCCAGCAGGACAATCATTTTTCTCCTCATCAACAGCAACTTTCCTTGCTCTTGCAGATTCTATATACACAGTAACCAACGCCCAAACACCAATTCATCATGTCGGACTACAAGCCTACTCGTAAGTAGTTGATTTTCTACATGAAAATGGCAGAGTTGCTCATGCTCGACAGAGCACGATGGTCTGAAGCAAGACGGTACTCCCGATAAGCGTGTCGGAACCGGTGGTACGTATCGTGTACTGATCGCATTTGATGATTCTCTCTAAGATTGAACTCAGAATTCGCACATGGAACGGTAGACCCCCACAAGGCTGGGGCGGAGGGCGGCAAGCAATCTGGGGGCGGAACCAGCGATCAGCAAGAGCCCTCTGCCAGTAGCGGTGGCGATTACAAGCCGACCGAGCATGACGGTCTGCGCAAGGATGGAAAGCCTGATGGCCGTGTCAAAGGCAATTAATTATAACGCTTTCAAGTTCTATAATAGTTAATCAATGATTCTATTACAGGGCTCTATGCTTAGAATTATAGTATTTGTTGTTAAAAGACATGATCGTATCAAGAGTACCAATTTACCGTTAACAATTGATGATTTAATCACTTAACTTTGTTAACGCTTGACTTTTAAAATCGAAAAAGCCTCCTTAATATAGATTTATAACTAAGCTAGAGCTACCTATTTAAAGAGTTAAAAGTGTTTTTTTAATATTATTATATAACTATATCTAAGCATTTTACTTTATAAAATTATTATTAAACTTTTATTATAAGATAAAATATTATTAAAATAATAATATAGTTTTTTAAAATTAATACTAGTTAATTTTTAATATAATAGAAAAGATTCTTTACTATATATAATAGCTTAAAAAAACTAGTTATAATAAAGTTTTAAAGAAAATAAGTTTAAATACTTTAATTTAATAAAAAAAAATTAGAAATTTTTTTTTAAACTATCTATTAGATTATTTATTAAATTAAAATATTTAGTATAATATATAGTATATATTATATTATCTGATATCTAATTTTTACTTATTACTACTAAATACTATGGCCTCGATAGATCTCTTATTCTGTGTATTTACTTACGTAGACTTACGTGGAACATACATTATTAATTAGCCCGAAAAGGCTTAAGCTCCCATTGCAAGTGGACCGCAGGAACGACGCATGTCCCCAAAGCTACCCCAACTTCAACTTCGGTCTCTTCGAATTGGACAGGTTGTCAACAAACGACATTTGAGACGGAATTATACCATTTCGCAACGACTGAATTCGATCTGCTTCTTCCGGCTACGCGATTGTCGTGAATGACTCGACGGTGAAGTGTTGTCTTAGCCATAAGAGTATCGCCCTGAAAAGCTTGAATTATACCCTCGCTTCTGAGTGATAACAACTTTTACTCTTTCCTAAACATCGTCTTAAAATGGTACGTCAACGTGACTGTGACCTGTTCAACTGAAAATGTGCGAATTTTGGACTGATCAATGGGTACCAACTCCTTCGTAGGCGCAAACCCTCGAACAACGACGTCGCAACGCCAAATTCGCGAAGGAGCAAGAGGCTCGCATGGGGAAATCTTCCGACGAAATAAAGAAGCGCGAAAAGGTCACGCAGAAGCCTTCAATCTCCCCTTTTTGGATTGGTATGTGCCGTTCTACGCCGGATGATGTTGTAGTTATGGCAGGGTGAGAGCTGCTGGCTGGCTATAACTACTAAGGAGAAAGAATCGAGCTATACACCGGTAGAGCGCTATGTATAACTCATGGCGACCTCTCACTATACTTTCAAGAATTGTATCTCCCTATTTATGTGCTGATCGGCTAACACTGATGGCCAGTCCTTCTCGGCTTCATCGTGTTCGGCGGCCTATTCTTCGAGGTTCTCGCCCGCTGGTGGGGTCAATAAACGCGCACAAGTCGACTTGGAAGGAGCCCGGTACTGCCGAATCAGTATTCCATGATGGCCTATTACGTTGGACGGGCGAATTTTCAATATGAACCATCTCGTGCAAAGTTCCGACGGTCGATGCTGTGCTCGCGCCACGCTACTCAAATAGTTTATCGAGGTCTTTTGACATGCACTGGCTATATTATGAGCATTGGCTTGACATGACGCGGCCTGATGTTATCCATGTTACTAGATGGGATTTCGCGGATTTAAGGCTATGTCGTCCGCAGTCTGTATATAAAAATATCGGTAGCGTCTATCCAGGAGTGGATTTATCACAAGTCAGTTTTCTGATCCCATTGCTTCTTCATACATGTCAGGACGCTCGAATCGGACCAACTACTCAGCAGTGGCCGGGAACATCATCTCGTCCTAATATCATTGGCTCGGGGCGTCGCACGTTGTTTACCGCTCAAGCGAAATATAGAATAATATACATATGCGCCCACGACACTCCCTGAGCCTCTATGTTTTGTCAACCCAGCGAGACCCATGAATGACTTACGCACCGAGACCCAGCCCACGGCGATGACCGCCTCCTTCATTTTTCATCTTTATACCCTCCTCAAACTGTCGCTGGATGTCGGCCTCGGCCCTCGTCGCGTCAGAGCGCTGGCCGCTTCCTAACGTCGTCGTCAGAGGCAGGCCCGTTGTGACTTGCTTTTTACCGCCGCCTAAGAGCCGTAAAAACTTGCTCTGGCGGATCGAACCGCCGTCAAGCTCTCCAACATGCCAACTACTCTCGGTCTGTCCCTTATTTGTAGCAGTGGCAACGGCAGCTCCCGCGTCCTCTCCCTCATCACTGCAGGCATCGTGATGAGCCTTCTTGCGCTTTGCAGTCCCCTCATCCTTCCTCCTTTCTGCCTTCCTCGCCTTCTTCTCCTTCTCCTCCTTCTTCTCCCTCTCCTCCTTCTTCTCCCTCTTATTCTTCATTTTTCTTGGCTCTTGGTCGTCTTCTGATACCCTCTCCACTCTCGCCTTCTTCTCGCTAGCTCTTATGCCCTCCGTATCATCTTCGTCGACAACGCTGCTGCTCTCATCCTCGTCGTCTGAATCTGCACGTTTCCTCTTGTGATGCTTCACCTTGAGCTTTTTGACCCCCTTTGTGTCCTTTTCATTGACTCTGCTGACGAGGGCTCCACCATCTGAACCCGAGCTATTGTCTAGATTGCCTTGCTCTGCCGGGGTGGAAAGTATATTTACTTGCTTCTTGCCAGGTTCACTCTTTGTAGATTGAATGAGTTGTCAGTCGCTGCCTCTTATATTACAAGTTGTCCAAATGGGTTTCACTACCTCTGATGCTTTATCTTGCTTTTCCGAAACTTTGGAAAGTTCCTCGTAATGGTCGGCTGCCTTCTTTGCTTTGGCGAGCAGCTTGTGCGCCTCCTTCTCCAACTTCTGGGAACGAGCTAGTAGTTTCGCTCGCTTTTTTCCAAGCTTGGGAGTGGTTTTGCTGACTGCGGCGCCAGGAGATGCGGCGACCTCAGATGCCTTTGGGATATCAGACGAGGGCTTGCCCTTCGAGACCTTCGTCCGGGCCATGTGATCCGCGCCTTCTGGGCGAGATTTTTCTGGATCTGTAGAAATATGTGATAAATGCGGCTTACACCACAGTGACCGATGGCGTTTTCTCTCCCTTGAGCAAATGATGCGGATACTGTACGGTATCACATAGATGTTCGGTAGTCAGTTAAGGGAGCGGTCAAGAAACACAGTCATATACCTTTCCGACCAATCTAAGCACAGCTGCCGAAGCTCAATTGTCGTTGATAAATTTATTCACTGGCTTGGCTGCATGTGGGGGCCTGCACTTCGTTGAGTACAGGTGAGTGTTTCTGCCAGGCGGTGGGGAATATTGAGCAACCACTTGTCATCCCTCCCCTCGACACCTTGAGAGTGTTCAACACTTATACAAAGGCAGGCCATCAGGTTTCTCCTTGGTCACGACTCTTCAGGTTCTCCTCGCTGCACGCCAGTATGACATGTGCATGTCGCAATTCTTAGTGACTTTTCCTCTGCAGCCTTGCCTCATCCAGGAAGGATTGAACACAGCTATGATAATCCGCACCGTTATCGTAGATCTCATTCTATATGCTCTTAACTTCGAAACACATATCAAAAGGACATACGAGAACTTAAGTAAAGGGATAAGGAAAACATAGTCCGGTGAAGACTGGGCGCTGTCATAAGGAAGACTGAAATTGCAAGCAGGTAGTTGGACACGTGGCCGCTGCTCAACGCCGTACACGCGCGCTCGCGCTCGCGCCAGAGAAAAGTGTGCCCTGGCATTGCTCGCTCTTCTTCTTCTTCAAATCTGACCCACCACAAGAGATCAACACGGCTTTGTTAAACACAACAATATCCTCAGTGCTGGGCACCCTTTCCTGTCAATTGTGCAGCAGTCCATGGATCTGCGTGGTCAGGTCTTCAGGGTATGAGAAATGACGGTATGGAGGTAAAGTCTGCCCCGTAGAAATAAGGCAGGTCATCCAAATCCATCGAGTTATTGGCGCCGGTGCTACTGCTGTACTCAGTCAAATGTGACGCTGCTTCTGTACCATATGGATGTAGCAACTGGCTGTTGTTGAAGTAGCCACTGCCGCCGTCGTCGGCTAAGGTGTTGTGGACACTGCTGCGTTTGCTTTCGGCCTCGTGACCTCTCGATACTACGTGACCCAGGCTGACGCTGCCCCAGGGCAGACCGGACAATGTATTGTCTGCCGTAAAGTCAACAGCCCTTGGAATACGATAGCTGTTGCCGGCGTGCTCTTGGTTCCTCGAGTTGCGCTCCGCCTTCTCCTTATTCACTTTGGCTTTTTCGCCTGTGGATGAGAATCACGCGTCAGGAAAGCCGAGACTAATGCGAACACCTTTTTTTAACTCACGAAATTTACGCTGAGCGATCCTATTTTGTATACGCCGGCGTTCTTCAGGGTCTGTGACGTCGGCCCAGTCGGCGTCCTTTACATTAACCTTTACTTTCTTTGAGGGAGCGGATCTTCTTGAGCCGCGTAAGTCTCCCCGAGTAAAAGAGGACATTGTCTGTCCGCGTTGATGTGAACGTCGGAGTCAGTAGGACGACAGCCAAAAGATGACAATCAAGCGTTATCGTGGCGGAGTAGGTCCGTCTTGTCGAATGAATAGGCAATACTGCGGACAGAAAGAAAGAAATTAGGTTACTAAGGGCAGAGAAGGTATGCCGGCCCAAATAAGATTATATGTGTTCGTAGCTTAGTGACGGTAGTTTATGAGGAGCTATCAGCAAAGGCCGAAAGACAGTGGGAGCTGACTCAATTCAGCTGCACGAGTGGATTTGTGTAGCAAGAAAGCGTGACGAAAAAGGCATAATCACGGCCAAGAGCTGTCGAGCATGACGCTTTGTCAGGCTGGAGAGGATCTAAAGGGCCAAGTCTACCGGTCGAAGAGGCCGTGTGATCTGAGATTGGCCAAAGGAGATGCTGTCCGAGAAGTAGAGGACCCATTGACGCGAAGCCACATCTCGAAAAGAATGACACGAAATGAATTAAGACTAAAATTTTACACACCGTCTGTGAGAACTGACAAATAAGCTCATGTGGCATCTTGGCCACCAAAGGCGAAAATGGGCTGGGCCCAACAGCTGGCTGAGGGACAGATACCAATGTATAGAATAAGATGGGCGAGGCTGAGCCTGAAATCAATGTGGACGACATGACGGATCACAATCTCGAGCGGCTGCCAAGAAAACGTGTGTAGCGGGTTCAGGAATAGACAAGGCTTTGATGGAATGGTTTAGGGAATGGAGGGGAGTGAGTAGAGAAAATGAGATAGATGCAAGAAATTCTTTAGCTGCGAGGGCTGAGACAGTACCAGGTCGCAGAACGCAATCAGCAGCCTCGTGACCACAACCAGTACAGGAGGAGCCGCGCGGGCTGCTGCAGTCAGTGCGAGGAACATGCCTTCGAGATTGGCCGACCAGCACCGTGCAAGAGTTACATCGCGAGTCAAATGGCGTAATTCTGCAGAAGAGCTAGAGCCTAGACGTACATACATCCGCGTCAGCTACCGAGTACGTTGCCGAGCAAGGCGTAAATCCAGCTCCGAGACGGTCACATCATGGTGTGTCGTGCAACTGATGCGGAACGCATTGCATGCCGGTATTGGAGTCGAGCTGGCCAACGCTCAACGTTCAAATCACGCAATCATGTACACGTCGAAAGATGTAGCTTCCACAGGCCGCCAATTGCTCTTGGTTGACGGTGCTCATCATGATTATATGGTATTGCCGAGGATAGACACCACCTGTAAGAACGTCAACACGGGGGGTTTGCGTACGTAGCATCTGCCCTGTCAAAGGGCATCCGCCCCCTACAGACTGCCGAGATGCTGTGGGAGTTCTAAGAATCTGCTGGACCGGCAGGCACGTCTTGCCCTTTAAAAAGTTATTTCTAAAGTGTACTAGAAATATACTATCGTTTATTCTATAAGAAAGCTTCGCCTTTCTGATCAAGAATGCATGTAGGATGTAGGGTTGAAGGAAGGGAGAATGAGAAGAGGGCTCGGGTCAATCATCAACGACAGGGAGCCTGCTGGTCGATTGATTGCCCTTGCTGTCATGGGCCTTTTCTCTTCTCGACATCTTGAGAGTTGGAGCCCATGCGCCAGAGAATTATGGAGTCTAGAACAGCGCCAGACTTCTAGAACAGAATGTGCGATGATGGGGCGGAGTGAGGGTACGATGAGAATAGGTGGCTGCCTTGTGGCTGCTAATATGGTTTTGTGAAGTGTGATGCAGGCCGATGTGGATTCAGAAGACATGAGAGGGTGTCGTGATGGCAATAGCTGAAGATTTTCAGCGGGGAGACAGTGATCCTGCTATTCATGACCGTTGCATGCGTCGCGCCAGGTGGTCAACCAAATGCTTGTGCGGTGGTACAGTATGTGACGATGGGTGGCGTTGTAGCAAGAACAGTAGCCATGTATTAGCTGAGATGCACTGTAATGCTGTGCTGCGTGTCGGGCGAAAAGCTTCACTGTCCGTCCACCAATATGATACACCGTGTGAACCGCACGGTAGGCACCCCTACATACTGTACACCCGTCTGGCCTGCTGCTGGACCCTGGATGCGCCATCTTGCGAGTCTTTGTTTTCCCCTGGGGAGGGGGGGTTCTTTATCATCTTTCATCAATGCAGGTCTTATGACTGGTTGCCGCGGCCCTTTAGGAGACGGCAGATTGATATCACAACCCAAACCTACCTACCTACCTTGTTAGTTAGAGCTGCCCTCCTGGTCACATCGCCAACACCTACCGATGCCTGCTTGACGTGAGGACGACTACAACGGTCTCTGTTTACCTACCAGGCGGACCGAGATGGCACTGGTTGGGAGTGAGACGTGCACTCTCGCCCGCTCGGATGGACTAAACCGGAAATTCCCCGAATGTAATAGACAAGTGATTCTATAGCCGCTTCGTTTCTTCGGCACTGTAGCGGCTGAGTATCGCTTGAGCTGACAAGCATGCCGGCCAGTTATGCATGATCTCTTGTGTAACGCAGCAATCAGCGGTGTGAACAGCAACATCGAAAGATAGAACCCGAAAGCGAACCTTCTGTAACATGACTATACGAATCGCCAAGACGTGCCCAACCTTGGTCTCGTTTACTGCATTGCATCAGCGTTAGTGGCTGATAAACTTCTTCAGTAGGAGTGCATCGGCGTTGCCTCACTCAACCTAGGGCGCAAGGACGAAAGATACCCTACATAGAGACGAGCTTACATACATGCTTCCAAAGTATGCACAACACGTATTTGTGTCACAGTAGACCCTGGCCGCCTTATTGATGATTGTGCTAGAGCACGCCGCCTCGTCAGCGATCAACCATCAAGTGCCGTCCTCCCCCCAAGACGGAACCGAGCCATTCGGTCCGCTGTCAGTGCTAACAGCATACGAAACACGAGCGAGCAGGATATACGGGCTCGAAATAGTCCCTATGCCCCCTTCATTCGGAACCCCTCGTCGCCTATAGATCTCTGCAAGCGCCCGTCACCAATCGTTCGTCCGAAACATTCATCTTGATCGGCATCGGATTCAAAGCCAAATGCGCAAAACCCGGTTCGACTTAGGCGATCGAGGAATCCCTCGCACGTACAAGCGTAGCGCCAACGGGCGTTGGCCATGCCTGTCTTATGTCGTGCCTCTCGATATATTCAGCAGCCAGTACCACAACATATGCAGCTGCAGCCACATGCGAAAACCAATATTTTGTCCACTGAACTCTTCCCCATTGTGGATAATAATCAGAATATAGAATAAGAAGAAGAAGAGGAAGAAGAGGAAGAACCCCCCCCCGCGTCAACCCCGCAATGCGACGCCGTCGCTCTCGCTGCGAATTAAATAAAAGGACAAATAATTACAAAGATTTCGCCCGGCAGGCAGGCCTTATTATGTAGACTGTATATGCACGGAACCTTGTTGAAGGCTTCCTGCACGTGCAATACATGTCTAGTCCTAAGTGCCGTGGAATAGCCCGTCCCTTTATACCGTTTAACGATAACCGAGTCTTAGCGAGGTATAGTATACTGTATCCTCTTTTGGAGGCCCAATGGGCTCGGTGTAATTTTCTTCCTTAATTTGTATTTGTATGCTGAGGACCGTCCGGATCATGTATATTTTCTTTTTCTGGTGAACGGTAGTTATATCATGTTCTGGATGCTCGCTTCGTCGGCTTCATGAAGAGGCTTGGACCGAGGACCCTGCAATATCCTCTGTTAAATTATCGTGGAATGAAGGAGGCGTCTAGAAATCATGCGGTGCTATGCTATGCTACGCTATGCTATGCAATACGATGCGATGTCATGCAGTGCCAATGCTACTTTTGCAGGGTTCTGAGCTACGTACTTGTCTACACCATGGCATATGCGATGTAATGCTCACGTACTGCACGCACGTTGGCCCTATTTGACTAGTTAGTAGTCGATGCGATGAAAATTCTTTGTCCTCACGAACGCGCAATTTTAGAAACATATGACTCCGCGTTGCTTTGGGCACGTAATATAGCTGTAGTTGTGCTCCCTCTTCGCTCCAAAAGGCGTCCAGTCTCGAGCTTCTGGAACGATAGGCTAAGCCAGAAGCCAAAGACTAAAAGCAACCTCTGTCAACCTCTTCGATGGCCAAGTCCCGAGCTTTCAGCCGGTTGAAATCCTTGCCTAGATTTTGACTGTATACCAGCAAGCATGAGCATCGGCCCGGCCCGGCCCGGCCCGACGCGGGATGACCGGCCACAAAGCTGGAAAGAACGCCATCTAGCTCGCGGAAGAGGTATTTATCCTCTCCATCAGGACTCTTTCCAAAGAGGTTCTATTAGTCTCTGGAATCAGTCTAGAGCTCTAGGGTAATTTGAAAAGGATGAGCTATCCGCAATAGTTGGCCATGGCAAGCGGAAGGCTTGTCAGGCTAGAATAGTACTACTAAATTGACCATATTATTCTCTCCTTTCAAGACCTCCTTCTTTCAGCTCACAAACCCCAGCAGGGCTCATTCCCCCTTTTGCATTGAAGAAAAATGTGACTGTGGGTTATATCTCTGACAAAGACTCGATGCGGATGTGTCTCCTGCATCTTGATTCCGCCGACTCATGCAGTGGCCACTGGAGAATAGCGACTTTTATGCTTGTGAGGCACTGATACTTTCTCAATGGTAGTAGCGAGTACATAGGTAGCTTGTTAACGAGAACAATCCTCACTAATCGTTGAAGCGTTCAAGTCTGGATCAATGAACAGTTCAAAAATGCGCTCATCGCGTCACGAGTTCTGATATCGCCGACCGATGGCTGCGTATGTATCGTTCATTATGGTTATACTAAATCCGTGGGCAGCAGCAATTGCCACAGACAGTACTTAGAGGACTTACAATCTCGGAAACGGCCGTAGACGGAGATGCATCCGATCACCTTCTGTGCGTCGACCTGCTTGGCCCACGGCTCTTCTGACACCCCGCACACTTGCTTTCGGTGAACACGATCAGAGCGAGCTATTTCGCTCGCTCTGACTTCAAGATTGTCTCGTGTGCGAGAAAGTGGCGGCGGCTGAAGCTTATTTATGGTGCGAAAGCGCCATCTCGGATGCCATTGCCAGATTGAAACAAATGACGAAACCCGCGTGAATGTAAGCCCTAGATTGTACAAGATGCCGCCCACCCGCTCGCTACCTACACCTCAGCCGTGGAGCCCGAATGGACCATGTAGCGTCCTTCTTCGGGAACTTTTACAGGCTTGAAGGGTGGGCGTATGCGTCGATATGCTTCTTGGAGGGCTGTTGTGACTTTGTGGCGCGAAGCATCGCGGCCGCTCTAGCTATCTTGGCTTGGGCCATGATGTGCAGATGGACGCATGCACGCCTCGCCAAACTTGAGCTATGTGAGTACTTGATGGCTAATAAAGAGAATGGCGTTGGTACGGTGGCTTAAACGCGCACCTCAGCGGAGGTGACCGTGACACAAGGAGTCGCAGTCAAACGACTCTCGTCCGTGGCTCAGCTTGATGAGCGCTCATGGCATGCGCCTTCGGAACGGTCTAGGCCCGCAAAGGCCACCATTGGAAATGTTGTGTCGCTTCATGTCTATACTGGCAGCGATTAGCTACCGACTTGGCCAGAAAGACAGTGAAGAATTTTTTTCCGAGTACTTGCCAGCTTCGGGTACTGCGGGCATAGTGTTTATCCTCTTGTGCTAATTTAATTAGCAAAGCTATCATAAGAACATGTATAGCTGAAGTATGCGCGAAGCATAAGACGTACTATTAGTATCGCTTCTGCTGATGATTATTGAACAATGTCATAAATGGGCATAGATTAGTGTTTCGAAATTCGATTTTGCATTGCTATGTATTGACTGCGTCCTGCTCGATTTCCACGGACGCAAATAAGGATGCGTATATAGGAAAGAGTAATGGTGTAAATAATACAAGTTTGTGACAGTTGTGCCACGCCGGTCGGCAGCCGATCGGCCTGGCCTTTTTATCTCTCATCTTTGGTGCTTTACAAACGCTTCGTCAACTCCGCCTCACGCTGCGCGCGACGTTCCAGGGAGCGCTTCTTGAAACGCGTCTCGGCTCTCCTGCGCTCACCACCGTCAATCTTCCTTCCCTGACGCTGCTCCCACATGCCCTCCGTGGCGCTGACGACGGCCCCGCCCCTGCCTGGGAGCTCCTTGGTGTAGCTGCCCGCGATCGTTTTGAGCCCTCGCACCGAGTAGCCCCTTGGGCGGGGGTAGGTCTCGTCACCCTGTGTGCTGCTTAACGCATTATTCTCGGCCTGGCCGCCACCCTTCTGCTCGTCATGAGGCACGTTGACGACCCATCGAGAGTCTGAAATTATGCCGGCGGGCGGCATCGCGACGCGGAGGTGCGCTACGCCATCGCGGACATATTTGAAGTCTCCGCCAGGGCCGACGACGCCATTGCGGTAGCGTTGCATCCACTGAAGCAAGTATCGCCGGGTACGGGGGGGCTCAATGCCGAGCTCCTTAAGCTGTGGCGATGTAAGGGAGAACAGTGCCTCCCAGGAGGGGAACTTGCTCGCGTGCTTGACAAGGCCGCGGCCGATGAGCCTGAGGAACGTTTCTACATCAGGAACAAAAGGCCGGGGCTCGGGGATGGTGGGCGACGGTCGTGTCTTGTGTAAACATCGCATCTGGCTGCTGAGGGCTGTGGCCTTCGGTTGCGTAGAGGTAAGGGGCCGTAACGACGGCCAGAGAGCTTGGAGTCGCATTATTTGTGACAGTCTATCCGTAGTAGAAAGTGATCAGCAAGGTTGGAGTTTTTGTGGTATGACGTGCGGGTTATATGCATCCGAAGCGAACAGATTGGCAGCCGTACCGGAAGGCGTGGTGATTTATCGCTCTCACCTAGTTGCGGGTAAAGAAATTTGCCGTTTCTGGTCCGCTTCATCAAGGAGACAGACAGAGTTGCTCCCGGTGATTCTTCAAAATTGTCGCCAATTGGTCGCATTATGTAAGCAAGGCTGTCGCCGGAGTGGATCTCACAAGGCTGTACTGGTGAATGACGACAATCAGATTTGTTGTAAATATGAGACTGGCATTATAACTTGATACTTTGAGACTATCGAGTAATGCTGAGACTCGCCCGTCTTGATTCCGCGTAATCCATGTGCTTGCGAGGAGTGCTGTGACGCGTTTCACAATGTATTCAATTGTCCTAGACTCATTAGTACAAAGCAGACCTCAGGTTGTATAAGCCGACATCACAAGCTGTTTGTAGATGGAGATGCAATGGTAGATCCCATGGGTCTAGCGATAGCACATAGAACATTGATGCCCCCAAAGAGCGCGTCAATTCGTGCCTAAATTGTGACGCCTTGTATATGGTTCGCATCTGATGACTGGCAAGGCGTTTGCTGTGGATCCAGCAGGCAGAAGCCGAAGCCGCCACCGGCGCGCGCCACCACCGGCGCGACAACGAACGACTTCCTGCACAGTGCATATTCGCACAACGATGGTTTTCTCTGTTGCGACGCAATGGCAAATAGTTCGCGGCAACTGTACACACGCGCAAGATAGGGAGCAAGACGTTGATACGAACGGCCCTACATAACTCTTGCCATGTCTCGGACGAAACGTTTAGCTCGAAAGGGCCGATCGACAACGGCAATAACCCGTCGATTCGACCTCGATGGTGAGTGGCGGGTTCAATAAATGGATCGGTTCAATAATCGAGACTGACGGCTAAGCATTTAAAGATATGCTCCCGTCGGAAATTGTCCTCGCGCTCCTCGCCTTACCATCCAGCCCTGACGACCATACTTCCAAGGATGCCATACAAGGCCACCGAGACAAGCGACGAAAGATAACGACGTCAAGAGCACTGATAGGCGCTCCTCTGGTCGAGTCTATTTGTGTCAAAAAGACGACTGTCTCTTTCAGTCGATCGATAGAACAGCTGGCGACAAACGAACATTCATCGACGAAGCTTGATATTGGAGCCCACATCACATTTCAATATGATGCGAATTTGTTACTCTTTCGGCCTCGAAATAAGACCCTCAATTTGTCTCCCTTCGGAGTACTCCTGGAGAACGACTACATTGACAGCGACGCTCAGAGGCTGCTTGGCGTCATGTCGCAACCGATGCTGCGCTTCGGGCATGGTATTATTTGGACTAGAGTTGATGCAGACATAACAACCTCGCAAGGCGCACTCGCATGCGTTCTCACTCTTAGTCTCATGTGGAACGAAACTCCGTCTCCTCACTACATCATGCGAACAAATATGGAACGCAGAGAAAGCCAACGTGTCATTGATGCTTTTTTCCCTTGTCAACGCATGCCGTCGACGGCATGGTCGCCCATGGACTTCTACGAAGCAGCATATGTTCCAAAGAAGGAGGATTCTCCAGCTGCGTCGATCCAGGTACCATCGCTAGAGGTTACATTATTTCCGTACCAGAAAAGGACAGTCAAGTGGCTCCTGCAACGGGAAGGCCTTGAATGGACAGCTTCGGGTTTACGTCGAATACCTGACAATAACGCACATCCAGATCTCGGCACTTTCCGAACTGCTGAAGACGCGGATGGCAAAATCATGTTCGTAAATGATGTTTTTCAGGTCGTGGTCCGAGATAAGTTGGCCTACTGCCTTGCCGACAAAGCCATGAAGGGTGGCATCCTTGCGGAGGAGATGGGACTCGGTAAAACTATAGAGATTCTTGCACTGATTCTTTTGAATCAGCGGCAAGAAGATAGTCCCGAGCTGGTAGCTGTTCCGGAGGGACTGCTCATAACAAAAGCTACATTAATAGTTGCGCCAGAATCCCTTCGGCAGCAATGGATCACAGAAATCGAACACCACGCTCCATCTCTCCGCGTGAAGGATTACCTCGGACGGCGGAAGCTCATGCACGAAGACGAGAGAAAGGCTGCTGCTGAACTTGCTCTTTTTGATGTGGTCATCACCACGTACTCTGTTCTTTCGCAAGAACTACACTATGCAATGGATCCACCGCAGCGATCGCGTCGCCATGAAAGAGTGTACCAGCGCCAGAGCTCACCTTTGGTACAACTACACTGGTGGCGAGTGTGTCTGGACGAAGCGCAAATGATTGAAAGTGGTGTGAGCCAGGCCGCCTCCGTCGCTCAGCTGTTACCCAGGGTCAATGCTTGGGGGATCACGGGAACCCCTGTGAAGGACGATGTCAAAGATCTGTTCGGTCTTCTCGTCTTTCTGCGTTACCACCCTTACTGTTACGCAAATCAAGTATGGAAGGCGTTGATTACCTCACATAAACCTCTATTCCAGAATTTGTTTCGCTCGCTAGCCCTGCGGCACACGAAAGCACTCGTTCGCGACGAGATACTATTGCCCCCCCAGAAACGCTATGTTATCAGCATGCCCTTCAGTGCTGTTGAAGAGCAGCATTATCAGTCCCTGTTCAAGGAAATGACCGATGAATGTGATTTGAGCGCTACTGGACAGCCAGCGACTGACACTTGGGATGCGGAGGATTACGAAATGAAGATGAGGACCTGGCTAATCAGACTGCGACAAACAGCATTGCATCCCGAAGTCGGTGTGTACAGTAGACGCCTTCTGGGGCACAACAAGGAGCGGCCTATGCGAACCATCGAAGAAGTGCTCAATGCCATGCTGGAACAAAGCGAGATAACACTTCGCAACGAAGAGAGGTCTCTGTTGTCTCACAGACTCAATCGTGGTCAGCTATACGAGAATAGTCCAAGAGTGAAAGAAGCCGCTACAATATGGGAAGAGGTCCGTGATGCGACCTCCAAACTCGTCAAAGACTCAAGAAGCAGACTTGCCAGTGCTCTCAGAGACTTGAAGCTTCCTAGCGCATCCATCTCAGAGAGCAACATGGACTACAAAAACTTTACAACAGACTCTGACCTAGATAGCGATGCTGATACCGCCGATTGGAAGAGCAAAACATGGGAGTTGCAACGTCGTCTGCGCTCCGCGCTGGAGATCCACCACAGGGCAGTCTTTTTCTGCGCAAATGCTAGCTTTCAGATGCGCGAAAACTCTGAACTCACAAAGTCTGGCTCGGAGGACGTTGGCAGACTGAAGAAGCAGGAAGATGACGGGTATGAGCAAGCCAAGGTTCTACGACGTGAAATACTGCAGGAGAGCTACCGCAAAGCACATCGTTACATGGCTAGGCTCGCAAAGAAGGCAAAAAATCAAACTTTTGTCGGAGTTCCGGAGCTTGTTTCAAGTACTGCTAAAGGCATTGAGAGTGGTAGAGTTGTGGATCAACTGGAAGTTCTTTATGAAGAGCTCAATGAGCAGGCAAATATTATGGACGAATGGCGAGAGGAAGCTGTGCAGTTACTTCTTCGGCCATTGCTGGATGAAGAGGATGATATCGAGACAACAGGCGAGGAGTTGATCGACTCGGCGAAATACCAAGATGACTTGATGGTCTACGTCCAAGCTCTGCGAACTATGATCGCAGATCGACAGGATGTCATCTCGGGTCAAACAAATGAACTAGTAAGACACGAGACAGAAATGAGCATCAAGCTGGCAGGAAGTGGTGGAGGGCCCACTCCAGAAAAGATGCTACATTTGCTTCAGATAAGACAGCAGATGAAACCTCACCAGTCGCAAATCTCCATGCGCGGGGCCATCAGCGAGCTTCGTGGATTGCAGACCCGCCTATCGCGCGATGCACCCATGAGCAACCGCGAGGCCGTGGAGCTCAGAATCATCTCTGATCAGCTGAAGCTGACGCAAGCAAAATTGGTCGAGCAGAATAAGGTAGCGTCGGCGTTAGAATCAGAGATTGACGGCTTCAAGGATGCTATGAATGCGCGTCTCGAGTATTACCGACAGTTACAGGTCGTTTCCGACGCTGTTCTTCCGTACGATGGTGAAAAGTCGGAGCAGGTCGAAGCACGCATGAGTAAGCTTGAAGACGAATCTCGCAAAAAGCTTCTCTCCGCCGAAGCCAAGCATCGATATCTTGTGAATCTAAAGGAGACGGGCGAGGGATCCGCGAGTGGCAAGGCAAATGAGCCGCGCATCTGTATCATATGCCAACAGTCGTTCATCATGGGCGTGCTAACCGTGTGCGGGCATCAATTTTGCAAGGAATGCATGATGATCTGGTACAAGTCACACCGTAACTGTCCGGTGTGCAAAAAGCAGCTCAAGCCTGAACAGCTGCACGACATCGTCATAAAACCACAGCAGTTACAGATTCTGAGTGAGGGCACGCACGAAGATGGCAGCGGGCGAGAAGTGAGCGAGAAGCACCGCCATGATCATGCCGCCAATGGTTTCGCTCTTAGGAAGAGTGCCATCTACACAGAGTTTAACACTGAGAAACTCGCCGAAATCAAGAATATTGATCTGGACGGGCCGTCGTTCACGACCAAGGTAGACACACTTGTGCGGCATCTCCTCTGGCTGCGAGAGGTCGACCCGGGCGCCAAATCCATCATCTTCTCACAATACCACGACTTTCTTAGCGTGCTGCATAACGCGCTGCGACGCTTCCGCATTGGCTTCGCCTCGATCGATGAGCCGCGCGGCACCGCGCGGTTCAAAATCGACCCGGCGGTCGAATGCTTCCTCCTGCACGCGCGGGCGCACGCGAGCGGGCTCAACCTGGTCAACGCGAGCCACGTGTTCCTGTGCGAGCCGCTGTTGCAGACGGCGCTCGAGCTGCAGGCCATTGCGCGCGTCGACCGCATCGGGCAGCAGCACGAGACGACGGTCTGGCTGTACCTCGTTTCGGGCACCGTCGAGGAGTCCATCTACAACCTATCTGTGCGGCGGCGCATGGAGCACATGCGGCGGCGCGGGAAGAAGGCGCCGGCGGCGATCTCGGAGGGCGCCGAGTTGGCGGCGAGGGCGAGCGGGAAGTCTAGAGCGGCGACAGAGCCGCTGGATGCCAGCATAGAGATCGCCAACACGCTGGAGCTGGAGCACGCGGCACTATCGAGGCTCATGAGCAGGGATAAGGCGGCGGGCGAGATGATAGACAAGAGCGACTTGTGGGAGTGCTTGTTTGGCAACGTGCAGGATCTGGTAGGGTCTGCTGGTGATAACGGGAGGCCACATGGAGCGGGCGCGGACGATGCGCGCTTCAAAGACCGGGCCGTCATGTCGTACATGGCTAGCGAGGCGGCATTTGCACGGAGCGCAGAGTAAAAAGTCGATGACGATTTGTCCGGCAGACAAGGCATTTAAAGGCCTTTGTACAGCCTCTTGTACTACGAGGATGTTGTAGCGCAAACATCATAGCAATTTGATGTACAGTAGTACAGTAGCTCACGGTTGGCATTTTTAGTCAATGATGGCATTTCAATTGTTCGGTATAGTGAATGCTTCTCTCATCTTGTTCGCATCGCGGGAAAATCTACAAAAGCTTCAGACAGTAACAGGCTCTCGTCCAATTCTGTCAGTGGTTTGTGTAAATTGGATACTGGAAAAATATAGATGAAAAGCCTGTTGGGAAAATATTACACCTTTTTGTTACAGCAAGCCCCCCCCCCGGCTTCGTCATGAGTGTTACATACAGTTGGCGTGTACGAAATGCCTTTTCTATCACTGCTTTACCACTCTCGTACCATGCTTGCCAAACGCATTTTTACATGCGTACGGCGACAGTCTGTTTGTTTCCCTTAAGCTATCGTCATGTCACATTCTTCCTCCGCTCCGTCACTGTGTCCTTATTTGGCCCTGGGGGTCCCGGACTTGGAGCGCTTGCCAGTGTTAGGACGGACAATGTGGTGCTCGGGGATCCAGCTCTCATCATAAGTTTTGCTGCCGGTGGTAGTAGCGGTGGACTCAGATCCGGAGAGGACAGCGTCAGCGTCGGACATAGCTCGCTTCGCGTGCTTGGGGGCGCGGGGAGCGCGCTTCGCCTGGGGGAAGAGAGCTTCAATCCAAGTCTTGTAAATGAAGTAGAGCGTGCCAGCGAAGACAGCGGAAAGGACAAGATAGAGGAAGATGCTAAGTCCAGAGTCAGCATCGCTAAAAAGCCAACATGGTGTTGCGCCTCTTACACCTGGGGGTCGAGGAAACTAATGGGAGCCTCGACAATCGACGCGGTGCCATTGTAGGCCGGTAGCTGGAAGATGCCGCCCTTGGAGCTGCTCACGACAGCCATGAGCTCAACGCGGACGTCCTGGGGCTGCATATCGAGGGCAAAGGCATAAGGAACAGAGGTAGACTCGCCGGGCTCGACGACCAGGTTGTACTGCGAGGCCGTTAGGTTGTGAAGTATGCCCTGGTAGGCTGGCGCGTCGAGGGGCAGCGGCTTCTTCGTGACGAGGCTCCCCGAGACAAAGGCGAGCTGAATGGGGCCCTTTTCGTTGTTGGTCACCTCGAGCATTGCCCTGGTGGGCTTGCCGTTGACGAGGCGGAGTCCAATGAGGTCGGCGTCGGGAAACGTGGCCTTGATCTGGGCGTCGAGCGTCGCGGGGACGGCAGTTTCCGGCTCGGCATCCTGCGACGAAGGGGTTAAAAAAATTGAATGATTAGGGCGCGAACATAAGGTTGCAATTCATGAAATTTGGTAACGAGATACGATATTCGTGGCCGTTTTCAAGTCGCCGGCGCCGAGGCGCATTTTCTCCCGAAAGGAACACGTGCGAGCAAGTAGGAACGTAGGGGGGGGGTTTGAAAGAGCATACCTGAGCAGCGGCGCCAAAGGTTTGGACCGCAAGGAGCGCGAGAAGGGGGGTCTTGAAGAACATTGGGACGAGGAAGAGAACGAGCACGACAAGATGAGCTTCTCTCGGACAAGGGGAATTGAGGGGAGAAGAAAAGGTCAAGAGACGGAGATGAGTCGTTGGTAGATGAGAGGAAGCGCTAGGTCGAGCCAAGCACACGTTATGGACTTTACAGCTAGCGGTCAGTACCAAGTTAGCGTTACCTAGAAATAACGACAGCCGGTATCTGGCGCTCTACAGTGGGTCGTGGGTAATTCCGAGCAACTGCTTAAACCTCACTAAAACACTACCTTTTTAATAGCTTATTCTATTAGAACTACTTTATAAAAAACCTATACTATAGATAATAAATAGAATATTACTAGGACTTCTATAAAGTACTTTTATTATTACTATAGTATTTTTATAGAATTAGCTAGAGTTTTATAAAGAGAGGAATATTAAAAAGTTACTAATTTTACTAGTAAAAAGCATTTTTTCTTTCTTACCTAAACTTACCTTTTTTAATATTATCTATATAGCGCCTTAGTAGGTCTATAAAAATATATTTAATACTATTTTTATAGTATACTTTTTAATTATAATTATTCTAGAATTTATTTAAATAGTATAAAAATAGCTATAAGCTATTAAAAACGTAGCGTTTTAATGAGATTTAAGCATTTGCTCGGAATTACCTACGACCCACTGTACTGCGGTCGAGCTGTACTCTATAGTGTACTGTATATATACGGTATTAGGCTTAGGTGGGCACGTACTATAGGTACCTATTCTAGACGACAAGCTCACTATAGCAGCTCTATTAGGTATATAATAGGTATAGTATAGTATATACACTCGGTCCTAAAAGTTCTAAGCTAGAGCACTAATCTTACTAAAACGCTATCTTTTTAACAGCTACTATCTAAGAAATAATCACCTAAATTAAATCTATATTAAATATAGTAAAAAATAAAATTATTTAACTAATACCTAGTATATTTTTATCAATATATATAGATTTATATATAATCTCTATAGCTAAAATTATGTTTTTAGTCGCTACGCCTATATAAGTAAGATAAAATTAATTTTAAAGTAAGTAATAGAAAGATAACTTAGGCTTTAGACATAGTATAATACTAGACCGACCCTAAGATAAGGTAGTAGTAGGCATATAGCCGACTAACGCCTAGTTAAGAGAAGCTTAACTATTATTATCGCCCCTTTCCTAATATAAGACCTTTAATACGCCTAGCCTAGCACTAGACTACTAACGCCTTAAAAATCTAATAGAAACCTTAATTAGAAAAAATCTATATTATATATATTATAATAAATATAATAAAGTCTTATCTTTAATCTATATCTTTATAAAATACTCTTTTCTTTAGCCTACCCTTAACTTAACCTTAATCCCCCCTTAGACCGCTATTATTAAAATTATCTAAGTAACTATTACTAAACTATCTCCTTCTATATAACCTACTATAAGCTCCTAGGCGTAGGTTATAGTATAGATCTAGAGTAACCTTAGAGTAAAACTAGTCCCTACCTAATATAATTATAAACTTATTATATTAATATATAACTACTAGCTAGAAATACACCTTTATATACTATAAGAAATAGTAACTATAGTCTAAGTAGCCCTTTATAATAAAGATATTATAGCTATATACTAACTCTTATATAAGGATATAGCCTTAACTTTTTTTTATCTACTAAATAATATATATAGGCCTAGTAATAGATCTTAGACGCCTTTAGACTAGGCGCGACCTTATCCTACTATATTTACTCTATAGTTATAAAAGATATCTTCTAGGCCTCTATCCCCTAAGCCCTTACCTCTCTTATAGTAATACTAAGCATTAAGAACTAAATAATAATAGCTATAGTACGTCTAATATAGCCCTAGAGTAAATATACTATAAGAGTGTTAATAATTATTAGTACCTATAGTATAAAAATAGTAAATAACCTCTATCTCTAAGGTATCTTCTTTAACTTATAGTTATTAGGCACTATTTAGGGCCCTTAGTTTTCTTAACTCTATTATTAGAAGAGACTATATACTTATCTAAACTAGTGCTAGATAAGCCTCTACTCTTAGCTAAATAAATAACTAGTAGGATAATATTATGTCTAAAATAACTATAGTCTAGTTAAAAATAAAAGGTAGTAAATTTTTATCTCTCCTCTAAAGTTTCTTATAAACTATTTATTCTAACTAGTAGAGCGTTAGAAATAATATCTATTATAATATATAATAAGTGCCCCTCCTTTAAACTAAAAAATAGTAATATCTATATTATAAAATATTAAATACATAGTAAAAATTAGCCCTATATTTAAAAATTATAAAGGTATAATAAAATTAAGGAAAAGAAAATTATAAATAAGATATTATAAAACTAATAGATCTAATCTATAAATATAGGCTATTATATAATAAATTTTAGCGCTTCTAGCGCTAGAATTAAAAGAATAAAAAATTAAAATAGCTAGTACTTTATAATAGGAAATAAATAGAAACTAATAATTATAGGCTATAATTTAGTAGATATAGCTATAGAATAGGAGATATTAGATATTAAATAAGTTGTTTTTTAAAGGAGTAGGCTTTTTAGTTTTTCTTAGTAATAGCTTAGTTTTTTTATTTAGTCTTAGCGCTAAATTTATCTTTTCTCCTATATAGTTATATTTAAGTAAGCGCTTAGTGTCTAGTGTAGGCGCCCTTATCTAGCCTATAGGCTTATTAGTCTTACTCTTTTTAATATCCTTAAGCTATATAACTACTATATTAATTTTATTAAGTTAGGTAAGAATTTTATTAATATTAGTATATATTTTATTTATAGCCTAGATATATAAGTTATATACCTCTACCTAGGCTTTATCTTCTATATCTATTTTAGCCTTAAGGCTAATAAATTTTAATATATATTTATTAAAACTATCCTTAAGTAATTACTTACCTTCTTATAAATCTATAATAAACTATATTACTTTTTAGCCCTATTTATAAATTTTATTAATCTATTTATTAGCTTTCTTAACCTTACTAAGCGTATTAGTAGTGATTATAAGTATACTATAATTATTAGTAAGAGTAAAGATATTACTAGAATACCTATTTCTAGTAGGCTATTAAATAAGGATTTTATAAAGGTTAGTACGCTATATATTAGATAATACACTAGTAACTAAGCTATTTAGAACTAACGTAGGGCTTATAAATTTTAATACTAGGATCTATGCTTTTATTAGGAAAAGGGCTTTAAAATACTTATAATTATTATGTTTTAAGGTATAACTACTATTAAGATAGGCTTTTTAGGCCTAGGCGACGCTATCTTTAATATAGTAAGCTAGATTAGTGCTAGTAATGTTTTTAATATTATTAATATATTAGCTTTTACTATTTTTATCCTTTACTAAAAAAATATCTTTAATAGTAGTTATAATAATATTAATCTTATTAATAACCTTCTTTAAATGCTTTTTTATTATATTAAAAATATTAAAACTAGCTAAATAGTACTATTATTAGAGATTATAAATTACTTTATTATAAGTCTAGGGCTTACTACCTTCTAGCTAGGTAAGATTTCTAATATATAGCTTATTATAATCCTATATAAGCTTATTAAAAGTAACTTTTATAAATATATAGTTATTACTTAAAAACATAAGGTATTTCTAGTTAAGCACTAATAGAAAACTATATTCTTATATATTAGTAGTAAGAACTAAGGCTATATCCTAGCTACTAAGAAAGATTTTACTAGATATCTTAAGATGCTTACCCTTTATCTTACCTTTACTTACTCCTATAGGTTGTTTACTTAAGTAGTAGCGTTTTTTAATAATAAGGTCTATAATAACTTTATCTTTACTATTAGATTTATTACTTTTATTATTATCTATAGTAAGGGTGTTATTAGTCTCTTTATTATCTTTAATATTACTTTTTTTTTCTTTATTATTATTATTATTATTATTATTATTATTATCGCCTAGGGTGCCTAATTAGAAGGGATTATTATTATTTTCCTTATTATTAAAGAGATTTTTAATTTTATTATTTATATCTTTACTACTAAGAATTCTACTTATAATAGTATTATTTCTACTAAAGGTAGCTAGGTTCTAGCTAGCTTCTATACTAATAATAGTATTAGTTAATATAATATTATAAGGATCTATAGTATTAATATTAGAAACTATAGCTATAGTATTAGTTTCTATATTTATTTTTATAACTCTTTAGCGTTCTAATTCTAGTAACTCTTAGTATTACTATTCTTTTTCCCCCTTTCTAGTGTAATATTCTACTAATAGAGCGTCCTACCTCTTATTAAATTTAGTCTTAGGTCTATTAGGGTTAATAGCCCTAGTAGCTACTTTAATAAAAGGGTTATTAGAGTTAATAGGTTAAAGTAGATACTTATCCTAATTAACCTTCCCTTAGAATATTATAGATTTTTCTTTATTAGATTTAATAATAGGCATATTAAATATAATAGTATATTAGGTGTTTTTATTATTAGTAGCTTCTTTAGGTTTAGCGTAGTTATTAAGCATTAACTATATAAGGCGGTTAAGTATAATAGCGCTATTACTAAATTTTAGGTTAGTAAGTAATCTAATAAATTAGCTAATAATAGGATTATTATCTATATAATTATCTTTAATATAGCTATAGCTATTTATAATAGTAATATAGCTAGCGATTTTAATAGCTAGGTAGGTAGAATTAGTAATATAAGGCGAAATATAATAAATTAACTTAGTCTAATAATAAAAAATAAAAAAATAAGGGATAGGATAATAAGGACGAAAATAATATAGTATAGCGTAAATTCTAATAATCGCATAGAGAAGTAGTAGAGAGGATAATATAAGAGGTAAAAGGATAGAAATAAGAAGGAGCTACTAGATAGAGGAGAAGCAAGACGTCTATAGTTAAAGCTAGTAAGAATAAGCTATAGGAAGGGTAATATTAATATAAAATAACTCTAAATAATAAGTAAAGTAGATAATTATAAGGTAATAATATAGTAAAGAATAGAAAGGATAATACTAGTTTTAATAGTGTTTATTTAAGCTCTATATAGGCTAATTCTAATAAGGAAGGCTATGCTTAAGTAGATATTTATAAAGTATTTCTTTAGCGCTATCTTTAAGCTTAGATTAGTAAATCTATAAGTTGTCTTTATTTAGGAAACTATATTATTTAATAAGGAACTAACATTAAGCGTTATAGGTCTAAGCGTCTTTATAAGTTATAATTCTTTTAAGCTCCTAATATTCCTTACTATTTATAATAAGGGCTAGGGCGATTTCTATTATATAATTAAAAAGATTAGGACCCTAGATCGGTTTCTATAACTAGGCGATGTTTACTATAAGGTAGATATAACTATTAGTATAAAGGTTAATTTTAAAAGCGTTTAGACTAATATAGTTAAGAATATAGTATAGGCTAGTATAGGCTATAGACTATTTTTTCTTTAGGTTGCCTAGTAATTTATAGCCTTTATATAGTTATAAATAGATCTTATCGCCTATATTAAGGTTTAGGATCGTTTTATCTTTATTATAGTAAATTTTTACTAGCGCTATAATAGTATTAATAGAGAGGTATACCTTTTATAAGTAAGTATAGTATTATTATAAACGATAAAAAGGCAGCGTTACTAAGCGGCCTAAGGAAGCGGCTAAGTAAATAATAAGCAGCAACGCGACCCCTAAAGGTCACGTAATATACTTATAAGGATCATATATAAGCATAGTAAGCACCGCTTACTATAATCACTAGTAAATAAGGTAATCCTAAATTATAGTAAAGAGATAGATAAGTATATAAGGGATAGAGATTCTAGTAGCTAGGTAGTATAGATCTCTACTAATTAATTTAAGTAATAGTTTTACTATTAAGAATAACTTCCTAATAGTACTTACTATATACTATAATAAACCGACTTATTAAGTATTAAGCCTACTTATATTTACCTAACTTACTTCCTAAGAAATAGACTCTTCTATAACTTAGAATAAGCTACTATTATATTTTAATTAGTCCTATTTAGTAAGTTGTTTAAAACCTTAAGTAGTACTAACCTTTATAATATCTACTATAAATAGCAACACTACTACCCTAGCCTAAGTTATTATATTATAAGCTAAAACTATTAAAGAAATAAAATAATAAATAGAATACCTTATAAAATAGCTAGAAGAACTTAAAACTAATAAGGGAAAGAATAACCCTAGCCGACCTAAGTTCCCTAAGCTAAAGAGCTATAATAGAACTAAAGGCAATATTAGGACCTTCTTAACCTAAGCTAAAGCCTACCTTAAGGTTAATAATAGTCTTAATATAGCTAAGAATTAAATTCTTTATATTAGAAACCTTTTAATAGGTAAGGTATTAGAATAGTAGGAGCTAACTCTTAGAGACTATCTTAATAATAGTTCTATAGATTAGAAAACTAAAACTAATAAAGCTTTTAAGGACTATAAGAAGTTTAAACAACTTCTTAAAAACACCTTTAGCGACCTAGACGAATTACGTACTATAACTTATAAACTTAAGTCACTTAAATAAACTAGATCTACTTAGCATTATATATAAGAATTCTAGTAGATCGCTACTAAACTTAAATAGGATAATAATAGCTAAATAGAACTATTCTATAATAGACTATATAAAGATATAAAGGATAAAATCTTAAAGTAGGATTAACCTAGAACTATTAAGGCATTTATTATAAACACTATTAAGATTAATAATTAGAACTATGCCTAACGACTTAAATATAGTAGAAAATAAAATAGGTTTTATAGATTTAAGCGTAACTAACCTAATATTAGTAAATAATAAAAAGAATCTATAGTATATAGAACTTACCTAGGACCTATAGAACTTAACGCTACTTATAAAGAAAAGGGAAAGTGCTATAACTATAGAAAAATAAGGCACTTTATAAATAAATACTAAAGCCCTAAGAAATAATAGAAGCCTATACCTAAAGGATAAAAACTCTAAGCTACTAATAGAGATAAACTACTAACTAGAAATATTAGTATAACTAATAGTAAAGATTACTTCTTTAAACTAAAAAGAAATTACTTCTTAGAGAAAGAATTAGATATAGTCTATATTAAGAATAAAGACTAGGAATATAGAACTTAACTATTAGAGATTAGATTAATTAACTTATCTAATGCTTATAATTATATTCTACTCCTATAAGGACCTAAGCTATTAGAATATTATCTAGTTAGTATACTATTAACTAGAAAAGAGGACCTAGAACCTATTAGAGTTATAATAAAGGGGATAGATATTATAGACCTTTACGCCCTAATTATAAGACTATATAAAGTAGAAGCACACCTTAATCTATAACTTTATCTCCTTAGCGTATAACACCTAGCACTTAGCATCTAATATTAAGACTACGCTAGGATCTTATAGGCTTTATGCTTATATAATAATTATAAATAACACCTATAAAAGAAATTAGAATATAGGTGGTTTCTAAAGTTTATATTAGAATAAGGATATAGCCTATTCCTAGAAATAGATCTATAACACTAGATAATCTAGAAATATAATAAGAATAAACTTATACTATAGAAGTCTAAGAATAAATATTATACTAAGGATAATAATATATATACTATCTAAGCTATAACCTTATAATATAAGGATAATAGAAATAGTATTATAGTAAGTAATCTACTTAGCCTAGATTTAATTAATATAATAGGTAGGCGACCTAGACGCTGCCTATGCTCCTATGCTCTAAAGGAACTAAGCATTTTTTAAACACTATAAGAGGTAAATTAATAGTTAGGGAAAGGTAGCTATTAGAGCAAGTAAGGCCTTTCTTTTAATAGAGATCTAATTAGTCTCTATATAGTATAAATATTAATAGATATAAATATCTTATTATTAATATTATAATAGTAGGAAAAGAAACCTAGGTAATAATAAACAGTAGAGTATAAGAAAACTATATCTTACTAAATCTTATTAATAGATTTAAATTACACTAGAAAGATAAAGATAAGCCCTACTAACTTATAATTATAGAAAGAGGTATGGTAAAGTATAGCTAAGGATAAGTAGAAATAAAGGTTATATAGCTTCTTATCTATATATAAAGTATAAAACACTATATTATATTAGATATTATAGTAATCTTAAGACATAATATAATATTAAAGATACCTTAGTTATAGGCGAGTAATCCTAGAGTTAACTAGAGAATAGACTAACTCTAGTAGGATATACTAAGATATAATTATAATAATAAGAGCGGCCTAAAGAAAAAAGCACCTTAATTAAATTATAATAGGCCTCTAGGAATATATATAATCGCTAGAGAGCCTAAAGCTAATATAATAGAGATTCCTAAGGAATACTTAAAGTATAGTAAGCTATTTAATAAAGAGCTAGAAATAGGACTACTAGAGTATATATACTAAGACTATAAGATTAAACTCTAGCCTAGTAAGGAACCTAAGTTCTATAAAATATATCCTTAGAACCCTAAGTAGGAGAAAGCACTTAAGGAGTATCTAAAGGAGAAACTATAAAAGGGATATATTAGACTATCTAAATTACTAGTAGGATACCTAATCCTATAGGTTTAAAAGAAAAATAGAGAATTATAACTATATATTAACTATTAATAACTAAATAAGATTATAATTAAAAATTAATATTTATTACTACTAATAGTAGAAATTAAGGATAAGCTAGGGAAAGCTAGTTAGTTTACTACCTTTAACCTTAAAAGGGCTTATAACCTTATTTATATTATAAAAGATTATAAGTAGAAAACTACTATTTAAACTATAAAAGAATATTATAAATATCTAATAATACTATTTAGACTTATAAATATACTAGCTATGTTTTAAACTATAATTAATAATATCTTATAAAGATAACTAGATAAATTTATTATTATCTATTTTAATAATATCTTTATCTACTCTAACACACTTAAAGAACATAAGAAATATATATATAAGGTACTATAAATACTATAAGATAATAAGCTACTAATTAAATTAAAGAAGTATAGATTCTATTAATAAAAAGTTAAATTTTTAGGATTTAAGATCTAACCTAGAAAAATAAGTATAAGCTAATTAAAAATATAGGTAATTAAAGAATAGCTAACGCTAAAGACACTTAAAGAAGTTAGAGGATTTTTAGGATTTATAAACTTTTACTAATGCTTTATACGTAACTATAGTAAAATTATAATACTACTTATAAACCTTATAAAGAAAGATTAAGACTTCTCCTAGACTAATATAGAAGAATAAGTATTCTAGGAACTTAAGAGTAAAATTTTAAAAAAACTAGTCCTATTTATAGTAGACCTAGAGAAACTATTTAAAGTTAAAATAGATGCCTTAGACTTTACCCTAGGTAGATAACTAGAATAATAAAATAGAGAAAAACGACTTTATCTAGTTACTTTCTTATCTAAGAAACTTTATAGACTAGAATTAAATTATAGTATTTATAATAAAGAACTTATAGTAATTATTAAAGTATTTAAGGAATAGAAACATTACCTTAAAGAAGTAAACTATAAGGTTAAGATATTTATAGACTATAAGAACCTAACCTTATTTATACCTATAAAGGATTTAAATAAATATTAAATTAGATAGTATAAAACCCTTATAGACTATAATTTTAAGATTATATATAGAAAAGGATCTAAAAATAGAAGAGTAGACGCGCTTAGCTAAAGAGAGGATTTAAAATTAGAAAAACTAGTAAATAACACACTACTATTATATACTAATAAGGATAGAAACCTTATATTAGGCACCTAAGAGATTAATATAACCTAGTAAGCTACGCTAAATAATATATAGATATAACGAATTATATTAAGCGTTAAAAATAATAAATACCTAAATAATTAGGAAATAAACCTATATATTATAAAAAAAGGTAAGGCCTTCCTATATAATAAATAATAGTATATTCCTAATACACTTTAGAAACAACTTATTAAAGAAATATATAAACACCTATTATATAGACACTAGGGTATAGAGAAGATAATTAATAGACTATAAAGATTATATAACTTCCTAGAAAGTAGAAAAATTATATAGAAAATAATTAAAGAATATAATATATATAATTAAGTAAAATTAAGATAATACGCACTATATAGTAAATTATAACTAATACTACTACCTAAAAGAGCATAGTAAATAATAACTATAGACTTTATTATTAAACTACTAAAGTCTAAAGAACTAATAATAGGAGTTAGCTATAATAGTAT